>CAUYRH010052066.1:0-70654 GCA_963574655.1 Perodicticus potto | reverse complement strand
AGGTTATGGTTTTGTTACTTCTGGCTGCTTGCAGAATTTTCTCCTTCATTTTAACTTTGGCAAAGTTAGCTATAATGTGCCCTTATTCAGATTGCATCATGCTGGGGTTCTGTAACTGTCTGCTATCTGAATTTCAGAATCTCTTGGCATGTCTGGAAAGTTCTCCTTCATAGTCTCATGAAGAAGAGCCTCTGTGCCTTGCGAAGCAACTTCATCGCCTTCAGGGATTCCTATAAGACAAATATTAGTTTTCTTCAAATTATCCCGGAGCTCTCTGAGAGAATGATCCATTTTTGCTCTCCATTTCTCTTCCTCTTTGAGAATTTGGGAGCTTTCAAAAGCTTTGTCTTCAATGTCAGAAATCCTTTCTTCTGCCTGCTCTATTCTCTTACTGAGGGATTCTACTGTATTTTTTCTCAGATCTTTTAGGGCTGCAAATTCTTGTCTCAATGTGTCAAAATCTTTGGTGATTTTGTCTTTGAATTCATTGAATTCTTGAGACAACTTTTGAAATGCTCCTTGAATTTCTAATTCCAACTTTACTTCCATTCTATTAATCTTATTTGCAATCCAGATTCTGAATTCAATTTCTGGCATTTCAGCCATTTGTTTATGAATGGGATCTTCAGTTGTGTCCACCATATCGTTCCTTGGGGGAATTGGTCTACTCTGGTTATTCATGTAACCAGAGTCTTTCCACTGATTCCACCCCATGATTATGTTACACCATTTGGCTAGATGAGCAGATAAAGTGAAGTTGGGTTGAGGGAGCTCCTGGAGTAGTGATTAACCAGCCCTTTACCCAAAAGCTGTGACTGGTATCTGTACCTTTTCCCCTAGAGCTTTGCAAAGGACCCATACAGTGCTACGGCCTGAGACACTGGGGACCTGCTTGGTATGGTTGGGCTAAGTGGCTCTGTCTTGTTTTCAGCTGGTCTCTGTCCTACCCTAGTGAATCAGGTATTCTGGGTTGAAGTCTCTGCTATAGAGAAATACTAGCAATTAAGTCACCCTGCCCTGCTTGGGCAACAACTGGAAAAGGAAAATCAAACCTTCCCACAACCACACACTCAGAGTACCACTTTGGATAGTCCTCGGATGATTGGCCTAGTTCAAGAGGTCCAAATCAACTGTCCCAGTCAGCACCAGTCTCAGGTGGGAGAGTTCAAAAGTTCTCCAGCACCTAGATAGCAGGAGTCTGCTGGCAACCTGAGTATGACTAGCTCCGGTGCTCCATGAGGTCAGAAAGACCCATCTAGCAAATGAATTAGTCTCGGAAGGTTGATGCCTCCTTCCCCACCTTGCACCCTGTCACACCCAGTCACTGGCATCCCCACAGGGCTGTGACCCAGTTCCCTCCAATGAGCAGATGCTCCAGGGGTTTGAGCCTGCCTGAATTACAGGGAGATCTATGGCTCCTCAGCCAGGCCTCCATACTCTACCACCATCTGGCAGTTAGCTATAATGTGCCCTTATTCAGATTGCATCATGCTGGGGTTCTGTAACTGTCTGCTGTCTGAATTTCAGAATCTCTTGGCATGTCTGGAAAGTTCTCCTTCATAGTCTCATGAAGAAGAGCCTCTGACAACCTCAGGTGCTTAATGGAGGCTGGGGCAGTTCACTCAGTTCCAGCCCTGCTCCTGATTAATGTAGCTGACAGAACAGAACAATTTTGCAGAATTTGTTTCTGTCCCAGCTATATTTCCCTGTGGATCAGATGCCGTTTGAGTTTATAGAAACTGCAACTCTGCCCCCGTCTGTGCTGCTGCTGGGAGCTGGTGCGTCTGTCTCAGCTGCAGTCTGTGGTGGGGCAGCGTGATTAGAGCTCACACTCAGCTTTCAGTTTCCTGCCTGCCTTTGTCTCAGCTATGATCCCCTGAGGGCTGGGTGCATCTTAGCCTCACTAAAGCAGTCCTTCCACTCAGCCCTGCCCTGGAAGTATGCCATCTCTGCACGCATCTCCACCTGGGCAGGTACCACCTCAGGCATACCCTTTACTCATGGGGCCTGAATTTCTGTCCCAGATCTGTTCCACCAGTGGCTGCCACCAGAGAAGATGCCTGGCTTCCTCTGGTTGCACAGAGAGACAGGAAGTGTCTCTTCAAAATATCCCCAGGGGTATGAGCCCTATTGTTCCCACCACTGCTGCTGCTCTGTGCCGCAGGGCACCGCCTCTCCTTCTCCCATAGGGTTCCCTCAGCCTCAGTTCACTGTCTTCTCCTTACTCCCATGATGCAGAATCAGCACAGACCAGCAACATCCCTTGCCCTGTCCACAAGAAAATGGCCAAGAATCTGAACTCCATGGTGACAGGCTCCCAGACCTCAGGGTGAGTGGAGGGGAGTTCTGGGAGTTCAGAATTGCAGGTAGAGAATATATACAGTTTTATACCTGGTGGGAGAGTGCCATGGCACATTCATAAGTCCTCTCTGGGGAAGGAGGTCCCGTTTTTAGAGGGTCTTTCCCATGGGATAAAATAGGAGGGTATCTGAACTCTGCTTGCTTATTTATATAGAGTATACTGCAAGCCATTCTCATGAGGGAGGAGACTCCCATCCACATGGCAATGGATGTTGTACCTATTGTTACTTTCCTTGGGGTCACAGCTTGCATTCTTCAATCTTCTGTCTTGGCTCAGCTCCAAACCATTGACTTATTTACTAAACTTCTGTCCTTTAAGTCTCCTTCTGGACAGAAGTCTCTGTGGAAAGTTGCCTCCAGTCAGCCATCTTGCCTCCCAAACCCAGATCTTCTAACCTAATGTTTTTCCTTTCTCCAGTGTTGCTTTCTAAATTATAACACCAGGGTGGTGCCTGTGGCTCAGTGAGTAGGGCACCGGGCCCATATACCGGGTGGCAGGTTCGAACCCCAGCTCCAGCCAAACTGCCACAACAAAAAATATAGCCAGATGTTGTGGTGGGCACCTGAGTTCCATCTACTTGGGAGGCTGAGGCAAGAGAATTGCCTAAGCCCAAGAGCTAGAGGTTGCTGTGAGCTGTGATGCCATGGTACTCTACCAAGAGTGACAAAGTGAGACTCTGTCTCTAAATAAATAAATAAATGAATGAATGAATAAATAAATTTATAACACCAATGTTAAGAACCTTGCATAAAACCACAATAGTGTATTTATTTAAATTACTAAGTGAAGTATTTTCATTTATTGATTTTTTTTTTAAGACAGTCTCACTGACTCTGTTGCCCCAGGCCAGAGTGCTATGGCACCATAGCTCACAGCAACCTCAAACTCTTGGGCTGAAGAGATCCTCCTGCCTCAGCCTCCTGAGTAGCTGAGACTATAGGTGCCTGCCACAACACCTAGCTAATTTTTCTATTTTTGTTTTAGTAGAGATGAGGTCTCACTCTTGTTCAGGCTGGTCTTGAATTCCTGAGCTCAAGTGCTCCACCTGCCTCTGCCTCCCAAATGCTAGGATCACAGGCATGAGTCCCCGTGCCTGGCCTGGGGCTGAGTCTTTTTAAAATAGGTGGGTAAACTCATCTGATTCTTTGACACACTTAACTGATTGTGTTTCTTGATGCTCTCACTTTGTCTCATTTATGAAAGATTTCATTAAAATCCAGTCAGGGTTCCATATGGTTTTGTTGATAAAGTATTGATATTAATATCATCCATATCCAAGTAATCATAAAAATTTTCAAATTTTTTCTTCAAAGTATATTTCTCAATGATTTCTTCCCTCCTATTTTCTCTACTACCATATGTGGTAGTAAAAATAACATGGACATTAGATCCAGAAACACTGGCTTGTGTTGCCTTCTTGGAATTTTCACATACGGAGTATTGACCTGTTCTAAGTCACCTAACCTGTATAAGCCTCACTTTCCTCATCTACAAAATGAGAATAATTATAGCCACTTCACAGCCTTACTGTGTAAGATAATACATGCCAGTTCCTGGTACATAAACATTTCTTTCGTGAATTCAATTCAATAAAAAAAAGATCCTTGTATTTTTCAGAAAGTAATTAGACCAAGGGCAGTGCCTGTGGCTCAAAGGAGTAGGGCGCCAGCCCCATATGCCGGAGGTGGTGGGTTCAAACCCAGCCCCAGCCAAAAACTGCAAAAAAAAAAAAGAATGTAATTAGATCAATTCAAAGTACAGACCTTATCTTCCAAAGCAGACTGAGGTCTTTGTCAAGGCAAAGATCACATCTCATTCATCTTTCCCACAGTCTCGTATATTCTAAATGAATATTTCCAATTGCTAATCCTTTTTATCAAGCATATACATTTATAAAATAGTTTTCAGTCACTTTTGTGGGTTACCATTCATTGTAAACTCCAAATGAAGAAGTGCCTTTTCCTAGAATTTACAGGTGGTCATCAAGGAAGAAAAGAGGACAGATCATGGCCTTTGCATGTTGTCATGGCACTACTGGTGGGGCACAGGAGAGAATCAGAAACAAGGTCATTTGGCTTCATGCTATCTGACTTTTAGACTGACTCCATTCTCCATGAGTTCTGGAGGAATGAGGCAAGATCACATTACACAGTCTTCTCAGAGCCTGCTATTAGAAGCCTAATATGTGCTGTATTTAATTTTTAGTTTGCATCTATGTGAGTAAAACAATTATTTTAAAATAGATATTTACATGTATTCTCATGGCCTAGACAATGCTTAAATTTTAGATTAAGGATGCCTGTGCCACCGCATATTTAAGGAACAGTCTTCTTTATTGCATAGCTAATACAGGGAAACTACATTAGGGGTTTCATGTTATCTTTCCTCATTGGCTTTTTACAACAACCCTGAAGTTATTTCCTTGTTTTACAAATTAAAAAAAAAAAAATCAGGTTTCATAAAATTAAAAATTTGGCCTAGTGTCCCTTACATAGTAATTTGCGGAATTAGGATTTGATTACAAAATTCATAATCATAACAATATGAGTATTTTCCAATAAAGAAATAAAAGAAGAGACTATGGAAATGAACGAGCTAGAATGATGTGCATAAAATCAAATAAGAACAAGGCCCACCACACACACAGGTAGCATAAAATGGTCACAACAAATCCAGAGATACGCATACATTACCAGAAACTTGAAATGTTTTATGTGGAAGAGAGATCATTATTATAAAATTTTCTTAAGTCATGGCACCCAGAACTGAATCTATATTTGGCAGGACCTATATTTTTTCAGAAAGATATTTTTGTGTGTGAGACAGAGTCTTAGTCTGTTACCCTGGGTAGAGTGCAGTGGCATCATCACAGCTCACAGCAAACCTCAAAATCTTGGGCTCAAACAATCCTCCTGCCTCAGCCTCCTGAGGTGCCCACCACCATGCCCAGTTAATTTTTCTATTTCTAGTACAGGTAGGATCTTGCTTGTACTCAGGCTGGTCTTGAACTCCTGGCCTCAAGTGATCCTCTTGCCTTGGCTGCCCACCACATCCACATCAGAAAAATAATTTTAAAATAACTTTTAAATTGTTGACAAAGGTCAAGATATTTGAATTAATAATAGCTATATAAGACTAGCCAAACTGTTTGTTACTTAATCATATACATGAACACTTTGAAATGTTCTATTTTTCCCCTAACAAACATTTTCCTCTATTTGACCCAGAGATAACAGGGGCACCTAGTTTCTGGGTGCTGGCTCACAGCTTCTGCCTGAGTTCAGGGTTCATTTTCCTGTATGGATGTGAAAGTTCTATGTTGTGCAGATGTTTGCCAATAATTCTGGGTGCCATTACTTAAGAAAAATGTGTAAAAATTTGTCTGATGAGTTAAGGAATGAGAGTTATATATGGGGTGGAAAATAAGACCCAGGTACAATGGTCACTAACTAAATGGGAATGACTTTTAGGTCATCTGCCCTCCTGAGCAAGAGCCTTTCTGTCCTGCAAGTTCCATCTGCCACGTCCTGGCCAAGTGTAATTCTCAAGACCTAATATCCCTAGATAATTAGCCCATGTAGAGACTCCCCAGTTAGTTTATTCCCCTTGCCACAAGCTCTGGTGCCTTTTACTTCTGTATTCCTTTCTAACAAAATCCTGCCTTACCGCTGATTTGTGGTCTGTGGGTTTATTCCTCAAACCCCAAGATCAAGGATCTACTGAAGAGCAAAATTCTGGTAACAGTGTCATCATAGCTCACAGCAACCTCAAATTCTTGGGCTCAAGTGATCCTCCTGCCTCAGCCTCCTGAGTAGCTGGACTACAGGTGCCCACTACAAAACCTGGCCCTTTTTTCTATTTTTAGTAGAGATGGGGTCTTGCTCTTACTCAGTCTGGTCTCAAACTCCTGAGCCCAGGTAATCCACCCTCTTTGGCCTCCCAGAGTGCTAGGATTACAGGTGTGAGGCATCACACCTGGCCTGTGATTGATGCATTTTTAATGTTTTTTCAGAAAATTTCTTATTTGGGTATTTCTGTATTTAAAAAAAATTTTAGTAACATTACTTTTTTCAGTCAGAAAAATAAAGCCTTAATACTTCCAGTTCTGCCTGGGTTAATGTTTCTGAAGCGTGAACCTTGCAGACTTTGAAAAACTTACATGGTAAATAAAGCGGAGAAAAGTCCTGAAGAGACCTCATGTCACATAAGACCTGTATCTCGCTGTGGCCAAGTTAGATGTGATGCTGTCTTCAGATACTTCAGCAGATGTTCGTTTGGGCCCCTCCTCACAGAAGGTCCTGAAATTAAAGCCCACCGTTGATTTCAGCTGTGGGACAATGGCAGCATCTCACCTCTAGTGCCCACCCTGAGGGTTTCTCCTCAACCAAAGTGGGAATGAGATTTTGTGGCTGCTCAGCCTCCCCGTCTTCAATGGGACATTTCTGAGGGGTAATGAACACAGTGCTCTTAAGGGTCCTATGTTCGTTCCCTGTTTCTGTGTAACAAAGTCTTTCAAACAGAGGTTTCAAATAACACGCATTTCTTACTTCGCCTTTTCTGTGGGTCAAGGAGCAGGGAGCAGCTTTCCTGGGTGGCCTGGCTCAGGGTCCCTCACAAGGTTGGAACCAGTGTTTCAGCAAGCCACAGGCATCCAGAGGTGACTGGGAGGCCCACTTCCAAGCCCACTCACGTGACATTTGGCAAGGGCTTTCCATGGCCACACAGATCCCTTCACAAGGCATCTCATCATATGACTTTCTCCAGAGCCAGTGGTCTCAGAGAGAGAATATCATGTCACAGAGGACATGTTAATTTTCTTGGACCCAGAAACCACATCTGGTTCAAGGGCTGCAATTGGGTTGAAATACGTGTTCCTTGGTGGGCTGTGAAAGGCAAACCTACTCCCAAAGGCTGAGGAAGCTGAGAGGCTGAAGAGAGAGCCTGACAAATCTGATTTCTCAGAAACATTCCTTACTAATAGAAGCTGTGTCCTGAGCGGTGGCAAGACTAGATGGGTGACAAGCCTGCACTGTCAGCCCCCGGACTCAGGACTGACATTCCACAGGGAAGGGATGAGCAGCACGACTGAAACCGGCCCCTCGAGGAAAGGCGAGAATGCCGTGAGAATCTGCTAAGGGCAGGGCTCATGGGCTCGTTTTGCCCTAAAGAATTTATTATCTTAGAGGCATTCCCAGAACTGGGGTTAATTAGAAGTCAACATGGCCGATTAGCATCCAAGATGGGGTTGCTTTAGCCGCCACAACCTCATTAAGTTTACAATAATCCAAGACCCATCTGTTTTCTACACAGGCCAAATAAACAAGGTAAATGCAGAAGTGACAGGAATTACCGCTGCTGTTTCTTGCAGGTCTTGGTGGTGCCCCTAATCTCTGCAAACCCTCTAGGAACACAGTCTTGCTTTACTTTGCTAGGTTTTGTTTCCAAGTAAAAGAGGTTCTGGGTGCTTTCTCTTGCCTTTGTCACCACGATAGTCCTCGCTTCACAGATCAGGGAGCCCGTGCGATCATTCTGCTAGTTACTGACTGCACTGTCGCTTGGCCATTTTGGACTCACCAGTCAAAATTTGTGAGGCCAAATCCATCTGGTCAGCAGGGATTTGGACTTGATGCAGGCCTCAAGTGTGATAATACACTAGATTAATGACATTATGAGAATATCAGAAACTGAAGATCTGAAGGACTGATTTGAATGCCAAGTGCAGTGGTGACCCACATGACCAACTGATACTGTTACGAAATCCAGCCAAGGCCACAGGTCTGCCCAAACAGTGAAATTCTTGGGAATTCACTGGGCAGGAGCCTCCTGGAACATTCCAAGATACTAAAAATAAGCTTCTGTTGTTACTCACCCTTGAGAGCAAACAAGAAGCCCAAGTTTGGGTTGTCTGATTTGCATTTTGGAGCATGCAAACCCCAGTCCTGGGATATTCTAGCACCTGTCTATAACACTACCTAAAAGAAAGCTTATTTTGAGTGGAGCCCTGAACAAAAGCAGGTCATGTCTGCGGTACAGCGGGTCCTCAGGATGCCACTCCGGCAATGTTTGCCACGCGCACTCACGCAGACTGCAGCTTGGGGCAAAAGCTCATGAGTGCCTGCCAGTGGCAACTGTTTGGATTTTGGACCGGAAAATTTCCAGATGCTGCTACTGGGCACACAACATTTGAGAAAAAATTACCAACTTGTTACTGAGTATTAATTGAAACTTGCTCAGCGACTGAAAGACAAAAATTGGTCATGAAAACTGAGATTCTCATGACGTCTTAGGTAACATTGTAGAAACCCTCTAACTAGGAAGATGCCACCCAGCAGAGCCCCATTGTGAGATGGCAATGGTTCACAGCAGAGCAGGTGGCCAGGATGATGCAAGGAGGCACCCACTGTATTCTGGAGCAGGGAAGCTCTCTTCCTCTAGGACCAACTTTGGAACCGCACAAGGAGCCTCTGCAATCTCTCGCTGCTCGGAAGATTCTTTCTGAACAGCTCTGCCTCTAATGATGTTTGATGTGCAAATGGTATTTCCCAGGTGAAGGGACAGTATTCTGTTGAAAAGCTGAGCCACATCAAGACCAGCAGATGGAAAGGTTCCAATTAAAGAAGACAAGAATAAATTGGCTCTTTGGGCTGAAGTGCATACTGTTTTCCATACTGATGGAAGAATGGCAAAGCCTCAGTGTTAGGGTTTGTACTGACTCATCACAGCAGCCTAGGGCCTGACTACATGATCAGGCAGCTGGACAATGGATTCCTGTCCAGCCTACAGAAATCACTCTGGGAATTGAAGGGACCCATTAAAGTTGAACATGTCAATGCCCAGCAGAACCCCTGTCCAGGTTCAGAAGGAGATTGGAGCCCCGAGTGGACCTTTTGGTGCACTTCCTTGAGGTGGCCATCTGGATCCATGCAGTGAGTGGCCCGGGGGCTGCAGCCACACAGAGATGGGCTGCATCCAGACTTGTTCCTATCACACCCTCTGAGACGTGTAATGCCAACCTGTCTGTCAATGAGAGGGGCAGAGAGTACAGGTGGCTATGGGGAAGATTCCTGGCGAGGGGGGGAGCCCCACGCAGAATCGATAACCCCACAGGGCTACAGAGTCCTGACAGAAACAGACACCGTTGACTGGTTTTGAGTACCTGGTGGTAGATAGTGTCTGAATTAAGTTAAATTGTTGGATACCCAATTGGTGTCCACAAAAAAATGGAGAATTTCTTGTTGTGGGAAAACTCCCCACACATTTGGTGGCCAGAAATGAGGTGCTGTGAGTGCTGATTTTGTTTCTCCTGTGCAGGTTGTGGTGAGGATTAAAGGAGACAGTGCATGCAAGGCTCTTAGCACAGGGCCTGGCCCACAGTGAGTGCTCAGTAGATAGCAGCCTTCCATTCATTCATTCTTTTGTTTTTCGTTTTTTGAGACATAGTTTCACTCTGTTGTTCCAGCTAGAGTACAATGATGTCATAGCTCATAGCAACCTCAGACTCCTGGGTTCAAGGGATCCTCTGGGCTCAACCTCCCAAGTAGCTGGAACTACAGGCACCCGACAGAACACTTGGCTAACTTTTCTATTTTTTTAGTAGACATGGGGTTCTGACTCTTGCTCAGGCTAGTCTCGAATGCCTGAGCTCAAGGTATCTCGCCTCAGCTAGGATTAGAGGCGAGAGTGACTGTGCCGGCCTCAATCATCATTCTTTCAACAAATATTTATTGAGAAACTTGTTACTGTTGTTTGATTATGTGTCTTTTTCTTTTTTTTTTTTTTTTTGAGACAGAGTCCCAAGCTGTCGCCCTGGCTAGAGTACCACGGTGTCACAGCTCACAGCAACCTCCAACTCAGGCTCAAGTGATCCTCTTGCCTCAGTTTTTCTATTTTTAGTAGAGATGGGGTGTTGCTTTTATTCAGGCTGATCTCAGAACTCCTGAGCTCAAGCAATCTGCCCACCCCAGAGTGCTAGGATTATAGGCGTGAGCCACCATGCCCAACCTGATTATGTGTCTTGATGAATGAGAAATAATTCAATTCTATAAAGGAAGGACTGGTAATAACTCATTTACTGGTTAAAATTGTAATTCATAGACTCAGATAAAATAAAATGATTGTGCTTTGCTTCAAAAACATTTACAGGGAGAATGAGTAGGGTGTAGCTAAAACAAGTTTGTGGAAGCTGGTTGATGGGCCCACGGTGGGATATACCATCTTCTTATTTGTATTTGCTTGAAATTTTCATAGTACAAGGGGGTTTTTTTGTTGTTGTTTTTAGAGATACAGCCTCACCTTATCGCCCTTGGTAGAGTGCTGTAGGGTCACAGTTCACAGCAACCTCCAATTCCTGGGCTGTGGCAATTCTCTTGCCTCAGCCTCCCGAGTAGCTGGGACTACAGGTGCCTGCCACAATGCACAGCTCATAGTACAAAGGTTTTTTTTAAAAAAGTACGAAGACACACACAAAATTAACCACTCTCAAATGCCTGGTTAATGCTACATTTGTTTAGAACTAGGTCATTTAATTGTTTGAAAAACAGTAGAATGAGACAGTGAATCTGAAGATTCTGATGGTCTTAGAAGTCAGCTTCCTATACCTTCACCATTAGTAGAATTTGAAATCTACTTTTATACATCATTTTAGTACTGAGCCCCCTTCACTTAAAATTGTGTCTGAAATTTTGCCATTTCTACTGCTGAATCATAAATGGTTTATTAGGCTGGGCAAGGTGGCTCACTCCTGGAATCCCAGCACTCTGGGTTGCCGAGGCGGTTGGATTGCCTGCGCTCACAGGTTCAAGACCAGCCTGAGCAAGTGTGAGACTCTGTCTCTAAAAATAGCTGGGCTTTGTGACAGTGCCTGTAGTCTCAGCTACTTGGGAGGCTGAGGCAAGAGAATCACGTAAGCCCAAGAGTTTGAGGTTGCTGTGAGTTATGACATCAGGGCACTCTACCAAGGGCAATATAGTGAAACTGTCTCAAAAAAAAGAAGAAGAAAGGTTTATTTATATCATGCTTCTTTTTTTCTTTTTTTTTTGAAACCGTCTCACTGTGTCACCGTTGATAGAGTGCTATGGCCTCACAGCTCACAGCAACCTCAAACTCTTGGGCTTAAGCAATTCTCTTGCCTCAGTCTCCCAAGCATTTGGTAATACTGGTGCCTGCCACAACGCCCAGCTATTTTTTGGTTGCAGTTGTCATTGTTGTATGGCAGGCCCAGGCTGGGTTCAAACCTGCCAGCTCTGGTGTATGTGTCTGGCGCCCTAGCCGCTGAGCTACAAGAGCCAAGCCTATAATGTTGTTCTTAAATACAGTAATCTACTCAGGTAAAAATTAATGGGAACCCAAGCCTTTTCAGTGCAATGAAGCCAGTATAGTTTAAATTGGTATTCTGAACAGCTGTATTCTGAGAGCTTAATGGTACATTTTTCTTTTTTCTTTTCTTTTCTTTTTTTTCTAAGACAGAGTCTCACTGTCTACCCCCTAGCACCAGTGGTCCACCCACCAGCATCTGGGGTCCACCCTCCAGCTCCCGGGGTCCACCCACCAGCCCCAGGAGTCCACCCTCCTCATCAGCTGGGATTCATCCCCAGGCCCCTAGAATACATCCCCCAACTACTGCAGTTCACCCTCAGGCCCCAGAGGTACACGTCCCAAGCCCCGGGGATCCACCCTCAGCCCCTGGGGTCCACCCCTCAGCTCCTGCTTTACACTCTCAGCCCCCTGCGGTACACCCCTCAAACCCTGGGGTACACCCCCCAACTCCCATGCCTCCAGTGCTGAGGCCCCCACTCCCCTCTGAAGGCCCTGGGAATCTGCCTTCTCCTCCCCCAACCAAGGGAGTAATGACCTTTCCCAGCAAGCCTGGTGTTCTGTGTCCCTTCAGTTTCTCACAAGAGAATTTTCATCTTTTATACTGTCCTAAAAAAAAGAAAAAAGAATACCAGAATATCAAATTTCATACTGGGTAGAATGCTGAGGTGTCATAGCTCACAGCAACCTCAAACCTTTGGGCTCAAGAGATCCGGTTGCCTCAGCCTCATGAGTAGCTGGGACTGTAGATGCCTGCCACCATGACCAGCTAGTTGTTTTGTTTTTCTATTCTTAGTAGAGACAGTGGGGGGTTGTGTGTGTCTCACTCTTACTCAGGCTGATCTCAAACTCCTGAGCTCAAGCAATCCACCTGCCTCAGCCTTCCAAAGTGCTAGGTTTAGAGGCATGAGCCACTGCTTCCAGCCACATTTTTCTTGAATTATTATTTCACTATGTTACTTTGATTTGAATAAATAAATGTAAACAGTAGAAGCGTTGCAAACGTGAACAGATTCCAAGTTAGAGAACCCTGAGTATGTTTAGTAGTCCTCTGGAACTCAGTCTTGAAATGGGTTTTCATAGCCGAGCGTTGTGGCGGGTGCCTGTAGTCCCAACTACTTGGGAGTCTGAGGCAAGAGAATCGCTTGAGCCTAAGAGTTTGAGGTTTCTGTGAGCTGTAAAAAAAACCCTGAGTTTTTAGAAGAATGAGCATTTTGTTCTACCTTTTCTGTCCCTTCCTAAATCTTGTTCCATTAATTATCTTCTCTTCCAATTGTATCATCAGTCTCTTTTCCTGTCTTACTTTTTCTGCTTTTTGGGGACTAGTCAGATCTGATATTCCTTCTCCTAACAGACAACAAAAATCTTCCCATGCACAAAACCTCTTGCTGAGATACAGAAGATGCCAAGAGTGTATATACTCAGGGCATCAGGTGACGCGGATGGAGAGAGCAGCGACTGTGAATGTGGACCCCAAATGGAACATGCCAAGAGCAGAGGCCATGAAATGTGGCACTAATTCCCCTCGAGCTGCTTCTCATGTGGTTATCTCAGGACAGCATATTTCAAGGTAAATGATGGCATAAATGTATTTAATAACTATAGATGAGTCTCAGCAGCAACTCCAAATAGGCCAGCAAGAAAATAATCAAAGGACGAATTGCACCATCAGCTAAGAGTTCACTTATCCTCTTGGAGCCGAGGACCAGCTCTGGACTACTCCTTCACAACCCTTCTGCTCCATGGTGATCCACTCTGCCCACCGTCCTGACAGAGGTGGGAGTCTGATTCCTTCTTTCATAATGAGTGCACAGGGTTAGGACATTAAAATTTAAAATTGTAAGCGATTGATTGTAAATGGAGCCTTTTACTGTTGACAACATCCTTGGAAAAGGGAATTAGAATTTTTCTTATCTTTGTTCTTATATATTTGAACACTTTGCAAACATGCAGTGGAAACAAGCTCAACAAGATTAAATAAGGCTCAGTGGGCCTTATTTAATTGTGTACTTATTGGCTACTAAGACACGTTGGTCTGAGTCACTGGAACAGTTCTTCATTTAAGTTCTCATATTGCTTTTCACAAGATAATAACTTAATTCTCTCTCTCTTTCTCTCTCTCATTCTCTGTAAATTACAGCTGTAGCTCACCAAAAAAAAAGTAATTCCAATATTCAAGGTCAATAATATGTATTTAGTAAAGTTAGGTATGAGTGGGGTTTGGGGTGGAAACCTGCTTCAGAATGCTATACTTGCTTAAGTTTTCTTGCTTTTTCTGTCTTATGGTATTAAAGGGATTTGATCTAATTAGTCACCAGTTCTTAGAATCAGGAGGTACCTTACCTCAGTGCAGGGATTGATTCAGTACGGTGGTCCCCATGCCTAATACCCAGAACACAGCATGTGCCTCTAAATGCTTGCTGAATAACTTCATCCAGCTCCATATTCCTATCTGGTGCAGAAGTATTTTCAACCATTTTTCTGTACGATTGACCGTTATATCTTTGCTTTAGCCTTTCCAGGTCCAGAGAACCCCATTCCTTCCACATTCCTCTTCCTTCAGTAGGTCTATGTTGAATTCTTACTCTGTGCCAGGCACCATGCTAGGCTCCAAGATATTGTGAGCAAAAACACGTTCCCTGCCCTCATGGAGTTCATAGGTTAATAGGGGAGACAAACATTAATTAACAGTAGCATCTAGAAAAGTTAAATCATAGAGACAGAAAGGAGAATGGTGGTTGCCAGGGGCTGAAGGTGGGGAAAGAGGAGTTACTGCTCACCGTGTGGGATGATGAAAAAGTTACAGTATGGATACTGGTACCACAGCACAACAATGGGCTCTATTTAATGTTATTGAAATGTATGCTTAAAAATGGTTAACATGAGGGCAGAACCTATGGCTCAGTGGGTAGGGCACTGGCCTTATATACAGAGGGTGGCGGGTTCAAACCTGGCCCTGGCCAAACTGCAACAAAAAAATAACTGGACACTGTGGCAGGCACCTGTAGTCCCAGCTACTCAGGAGGCTGAGGCAAGAGAATTGCCTAAACCCAGGAGTTGGAGGTTGCTGTCAGCTGTGACCACAGCACTCTACCGAGGGTGACAAAGTAAGACTCTGTCTCTACAAAAAAAAAAAAAGAAAGAAAGAAAGAAAGGCTAACATGGTAAAATTTATGTTATTGTACGTTTTTACAAACAATAACAACAAAACCAAAAAAGAATAAAGGTGTAACTCTGATAAGTACTAACAAGGAGAGTGCATATACAGTAGGATAAAGGCGTAACTCTGATAAGTGCTAACAAGGAGAGTGCATATACAATACGCAGCCATATGACCTCCTCCTGTCACTCAGGGTGCTTTCCCAGAGGATGGGGAAACTGGGAGCTTGGAGAGGGTGCCAGCCGACGGGATATGGAAAGGAAGGAAGACCCTCCAAGCAGAGGGACTGGCACTGTCAGGAGGTGGGAAGGAGCTGGTTGTGCACCAGGCAACTGAAAGGTCAGTATTTGAGCTGAAGAGCAAAGCAGAGCAGGTGCAGGCTGGGCCCAGTCCACAAAGGGCCGGGCAGACTCTGCGGGAGAGCCTGGCCTTTATCCTAAGAGTGCTGGGAACAATTCTATAGTTGCAGATAGGGGGATAACATAATGAAATTTGTATCCCACACACTGCTTCCACATGTTTGTGTGGGTCTCTCTGTGTGTGTGTCTCGGAAAGTCCTTCCTGCTGTTAACTGGAAGCTACCTTCTTCATACAACTTTCTCCCGCCAGTCTTGGTTCTGCCTTCCTTCTGGAGCTCTGCAGAAAGAAAACAAATACCCTCCCTCTGTTCTGTAGGAACTTTTCACATTCCAGTTCTGTTTCAGCTTCTTACTATGTAAAAATCATACCCTTCTGTGCCTTCTTATTATCAATCTTTCAAATAAAATGCAGCTTCTGGAGTGGATCACAATCCTCACCTCAGTCATAGGAACACCAGAAATGCAATTTTCTGGGATTCAGATGCCATACTGGACCACACCCACCACTGGCTGTCTCAGATCAAGTTGGTGTTGAGTCAACAACCCTCCCCTCCAGCTTTTTCAAATAAGTCAGAAGGTCTGAACCCCTGAGTTGCTTAACATAAATAAAACCACAGGAGGTTTGAGCCCTGGCTCTGCCACCAACTTGCTACACAACCCTTTCTCTCCTCAGGAGCAAGCTCGGCCCCCAGAAGACCCATGTTCCAGTGCTGCCCAGGCCAGGGGTTTGTGCCCACGGGTTGGGGGTGGGGGCTGCAGTAGTCCAGTGTGTGGCTGTATGGGGGCCCACATCCCTGCAGACTGAAGCCAGTTTTTGCACTGTCAGCAATAAAGTGAGTTTTGTCCCCAATAATCTTACTTCATGGTCTTCTTTTTTCTTTTTAATTTTTCTATTGTTTTCTTTTTTTAATATTTATTTCTTTTTTTCTTTCCCTTCCTGTTTTTTTGGTCTTATTTCTTAACTGGCTTAGCATACAGGTATTTACTGGGTCCTCCCACACAAGGAGAGGATGACCAATATTCATGTGCTTACATTCCTTGTCCCTGGGACCATGACTGTACTTTTAGCCCATTAAATTTCTCTGGGTTGGTTTCAGCCCATTCTTCATTATAGCCAAATAAGCACAAATTGGATAATGGTCTGGGGGAGTTAAAGCACATCCTCAAGCAATTAGCCAACTCTACACAGTGGCTTGGCCCTGGAATCCACCCTAGAGGAAGAACACAGCTTGCTGGAATATTGCCATGGCATTCTTCTCGTTCATGTTAGCAATTATATGGAAGTCCCTGGGAGTAAATCCCATTTCTAAGGGAGGCTCAAAATCGGATTTGTTCTGTATACAACTCCACTCTCTCATAACTAGTCACAGCAAAGCCGTACATTACTCTATCTAGCATCTCCTGTGGAAAGTATGTCTGTGGTGCCTGTTAAGTAACATTTACAGAAGGAATCATACAAATCGATAATAGTGATAAGTCAAAATGTTAATCATGGTAATTTATATTTGCCACATGCTTTATGTGAGTCAAGGAGATTTCAGGTACAATATCTCACTTGGGCTTCCTGGAAGCCCGGGACAGCAGGCCGGTGAGAAGTACTGTCTTCATTTCACAAGTGCGGAAGCAGAGTCAGAGGAGTTCAGTATGTCCCAAATCACACAGTTTAGTAGCAGAGTCAGAACCAGAACTAAAGTTGTCTAAAATCTGAACCTGCAAAGATTGTCTAAAATTTGCCTCTAAACTTGACAGCCACTCCAACTGAACCTTACCTTCCACCCTGGATGGGTTCTCACTTGAGCCCTGATGGAGGCGTGAACACCACACAGATTTATCAGTGGACCAGTGCCCCTAGCAAGTAACCTGTCCACATAGTTAATTCTCTAGTGTCTTTACCACAGCACCTGTTGTCCGCCTTAGATCCCAAGTTTCTCAGGACAGGCCCCTTGAGGGCCCTGTGACCACAGGTGCAGGAAACAGACCGTGGGGTTTAAATTCTGGCTCAGCGGATTGCCATCTTAGGGTAAGCCAAGTATGTATTTACCTTACTCAGGGTATTCCTGAAAGCAGAGCCTAAGACAAGAACTTGGGCAAAGATAGTTTACTTCAAAAGTGATCCCGGGAAGCACAAGTGGGAAGACTAATGATTTGATTACTACTGTGGGCCACGAATTGTGCTGGAGACCTTCTGAGGAGCCGTAAGTAGCAGGCACCTAACTCCTGACCCCACAGTCCAGAGGGCTGAAGGGCTGGCCAGCTTCTCAAGGCTTGGTAGTTCTGAAGCAGCAAAGCAACGAGGTGGAGAATTGATGTGGGGCCCTGGCAACATGCCTGGAACTGTACATCCAAAATGTGCTGAAGGCAGCACACCAGCACCTGCAGCCCAGGTTCCACGTCCTTACACCTTGGTTATTGCAGCTGTCGTAAGAGGTTGCAGTACAGCTCCTCAAAGTGTGATAAAGATGATTAAATGGCATCCAGTTCCTACCACACTTAATACACTTGATAAATATGAGCAGTAAGGTCATGAAAAGGATGATGGGGATAATTTATGCCCTTATATTAAATCCATAGTAATTCTGACTGAAATTAAAATTAACAGGCAGGTCATATCTTTATGACTGTATTACTGGTCAGATCTCTAATCTGGAACTATTTATATAAAACTAGCTATATCATTTCATGAAAACAAATTTATAACTTTTTCTTTTAAGTTAAATCACCATTAAAAATAGCAGGTGCTCAGGTGCTCAAACTCTCGCTCTTTGCAGATGATGTGGTCTTATATCTAGAAAAACCCAGGGACTCAACTACAAAGTTCATAGAAGTGATCAAGGAATGCCCCAGTGTCTTGGGATATAAAATCAATACCTACAAATCAGTAGCCTTCATATATGCCAACAACAATCAAACCAAGAATAGAGTCAAAGACTATTACTTTTATAGGAGCACCAAAGAAAATGAAATACCTGGAACATATCTAAAAAGGACATGAAAGATCTCTATTAAAAAAAACTATGAAACTATGAGAAAAGAAATGGCAGAAGATGTTAACAAATGGAAGAACATACCATACTCTTGGCTTGGAAGAATCAACATTGTTAAAATGTCCATACTACCAAAGCAATCTACAGATTTAATGCAATCTCCATTGAAGCACCAATGTCATACTTTGAAGAACTTGAAAAAATAGTACTTCATTTCATATGGAACCAGAAAAAACTCCAAATAGCAACATGATTTTTAGGAATAAAAACAAATCTGGAGGCATCATGTTACCAGACTTCAGGTTATAATACAAATCTATAGTGATCAATACAGCATGGTACTCGTACAAAAATAGAAACATGAATCTATGGGATAGAATAGAGAATCTAGACATGAACTCAGCCACATACTGTCATTTGATCTTTGATAAGCCTAACAAAAGCATGCACTCAAGAAAAGAATCCATATTTTATAAATGGTGCTGGTTAGGCACGTGTAGAAGACTGAAACTGTACTCACATCTTTCACCATTGACAAAAATTGATTTTCACTGGATAAAAGATTTAAATTTAAGACATGAAATAATAAAAATTGTAGAAGAGAGTGTGAGGGAAATGCTTGAAAATATTGGCCAAAATATTGGCCTAGGATGTCATTTTCCTTGGTGTTACTATAAAAGGAATAATCCTTGACTTTCTTCTCGGAAGACCCACTTGGCAATTGCAGTACCACCCAAAATAAGTAAGTGGGATTTGATCAAGCTAAAAAGCTTCTGCACAGCTAAGGGTACCACAACCAAAGAAAACACACAGCCCTTCAGAATGGGAGGAGACTTTTGCATGTTATAAATCTGGCAAAGACCTGATAGCTAGAACCTACAGAGAACTCAAATTAATCAACAAGAAAATAACAAACAACCCCATTTCCAAGTGGGAAAGAGACTTGAACAGAAAATTCTCTGAAGATGACAGACAAAGGGCAAAAAAAAAAAAAAAAAAAAACCACAATAAAAATGCTCTGATGATTGTCTTTATCATCAGAGAAATGCAAGTCAAAACCACTCAGATATCCCCTAACTCCGTAAGATTAGCCCACATTATGAAGTCCCAAATCTTCAGATGTTGGCATAGATGTGGAGAGAAGGGAACATTTCTACGCTGCTGGTGGGATTGCAAACTAATACAACCTTTATGTAAAGAAGTATGGAGCATTCTCAAAAAACTAAAAGTTGACCTTCCATTTGATCCCACAATCCTAGTACTAGGCATCTATCCAGAAGAACAAAAATAATTTTATCACAAAGACATTTCCACCAGCAGGTTTATTGCAGCTTAATTTATAATTGCCAAGTTATGGAAGCAACCCAAATGCCCATCAACCCATGAATGGATTAACAAACTGTGCTACATGTATACTATGGTATACTATTTGGCCATAAGAAAAGATGGAGACTTTATATCTTTTATGTTTACCTGGATGGAGCTGAAACACATTCTTCTTAGTAAAGTATCCCAAGAATGGAAAAAATATAGCCAATGTGCTCAATACTAATATGAAACCAAATATAAATAATTACACGCCCATATGAACAATAAAAAACAAATATAGTCTAGCAGGAGAGAGGGTGAGGAGGGAGAGGGTAAGAGCAATTGGCAGGACCTCACCTAATGTGCACAAAGTGAGGGTGTTCAGCAACCCCCCAGGTGAGTGGCTCTTCTGGAACTTGAACTTTACCTTGGAAGTGAGAACAATGTAACCTAAAAATTTTTACCCTTATATTAATTTGGAAAAAAAATAGCAGATGATGATACTGTACATCTGTCACTATAAAACTGAAAAAGCTTGTAAGAGGACAGAAACCCAGGGATTGGGGCGTTTGTGTATGTGTGTGTATATGTTTAATTTTAGAGATTTATAAAATATTTAATCCATATGATCTTCATATTTCTAGGTAGGTTTTCATTTTGGATCCCCAATTATTAGTTAGTGTACAGCGGCATTTTTTAAAGATAAAATCTGGTGTTGTCATCTTCATTCTCACAAATATTGTATACATAAGTACCTTTCTCTTTCTTAAACATCTTCAATTCTTTATGAAACCATATGGAGGTACTATACTATTATTTGCTGTTAAATAGTTCTGTGACCTTGGGTAAGTTGTTTAGTTTCTTTTCTTTTTTTTCCCCCCCTTCTGTTGCCCTGGGTAGAGTGCCATCATCACAGCTCACCGCCACCTCAAACTCATGGGCTCAAGCTATCCTCCTGCCTCAGTCTCCTGAGTAGCTGGGCCTGTAGGTACCCACCATGACACCTGGCTAGTTTTTCTATTCTTTTTTTTTTTCAGGTTAATATGAGGGTACAAACAACTAGGGTACAATATTTGAATTTGTCGGGTAGAGTCAGTCCTTCTTGTGGTTGTGTCCCGTACACAGAAGGTATGCCATACACTCCTCCATTGTGCCCATTAAGTGGGAGCACACCAACCTCCCTTCCCCCTTTCTTGTTCCCCCTCCCCTTAACTTGAATCGAAGTAAGTTTTTCTTCTATGTGGGCATGAATTAGATCATCTACTGGCTTCGTATTAGTATTGAGTACATTGGATATTTGCTTTTCCATTCTTGTGGTACTTTACTGAGAAGAATGTGTTTCAACTCCATCCAGGTAAATACAAAAGATGTGAAGTCATCATCTTTTGTGGCTGCATAGTATTCCATGGTGAACACACATCAGTTTGTTAATCCATTCCTGGGTTGGTGGGCGTTCAGGTTGTTTCCACATCTTGGTGACTGTCAATTGAGCTGTGATAAACAGTCTAGTGCAAATGTGTTTGTGATAAAGGGATTGTGGGGTTACATGGCATATCTAACTTGAATTCTTTAAAATTCTCCATACTTCTTTCCAAAGCAGATGTATTAGTCTGCAGTCCCACCAACAGCGTAAAAGTGTTCCTCTCTCTCGGCATCTGCACCAGTATCTGCAGCTTTGGAACTTTGTGATATGTGCTATTCTCACTGGGATAAGTGATATCTCCGGGTGGTTTTGATTTGCATTTCTCTGATGATTGGGGATGATAAGTATTTTTTCAAATGTTTGTTAGACATTTGTCTGTCTTCCTCAGAGAAGGTTCTATCAGTTTGGGGAAAGATTTTATGAAGAAGACTTCCGTGGCAATTGCAACAATAACAAAAATAAACAAGTGGGACTTAATTAAACTTAAAAGCTTCTGGTTACAATTATGATTTAATAAAATTATTAAAAAAAAAAAAGAAAACCACAAACCTATATCCCTAGGAATATAGACCCCAAAATCCTCAACAAAATATTAGCATATTGAATAAAGCAATCTATAAAAAGAAAAAAAAAAAAAAAAGCTTCTGCACAGCTAAGGACACAACAACCAAAGCAAATAGACAACCTTCAGAATTGGAAAAGATATTTGCATATTACAAGTCTGACAAAGGTTTGATAAATAGAATCCACAGAGAACTCATCAAAAACAGAGCAAACAATCCCATCTGTCACTGGGACGAGATGTCAATAGTTTCTCTATTTTTAGTAGAGATAGTGTCTCACTCTTGCTCAGGCTGGTCTTGAACTCCTGAGCTTACGGGATCCTCCTGCCTCAGCCTCTCGCAGTAATGGCGTGAGCCATCGCACCCCACCAGTTGCTTCATTTCATTTTCCTCATTCTAACAACAGAAAACTCCACAAAAATGTTACCACTCTTGGCTTTTATTGTCCTAGTAGCAAATCTCTCTCTCTTTCCATTGTGCTAGAATGTCCTTATGAACAAAATTAATCTTGGCAGGGGACTTTGTGGCTGTGCTTCCTTCCTCTTCTCCCTAAATCAGCAGTTCTCAACCTGTGGGTCTCGACCCACAGGAACTGTACTGAAGGACTGCAGCATTAGGAAGGTTAAGAACCACTGCTCTATATCGTTAGTATAGCAAAGCCATCTGGAAAGTACTCATATTAGGCTGAAGCTAACCGAAACCACAGAAATGAACTTCTAACTCAATTTTAAACAGAGATGGCCATTGACAACTAAGACTTCCACACACTAAAGGATGACTTCCATTTAAAAGAAATGACGCTTATAAAATTTCGGAGTCTGGAGATTTTCTTTAGCAAACAATTGAGGTTATTGGATGAATAATGATGTCATGTTTCAAGAAGTTGTTGGGTCATTGTTTAATAAAGGCACATTAATGGCAGAATTGGCTAAAGAAATATATCCACAGCATTTCTGTCATTTGGAGACATTCCCTACATTTCCAAGCCTCTCTAAAAAAGGACATATGTGAAACAAATGTAAGTTTTTTTGAGTGACCATTAGTCACTAAAAAAAAAACAATAAACCACCTTATCCAGACATAGAGACTAAACTCAGAATCTGGTGCCAGAATAATCACCTTTCACCTCCAAGTCATAAATTACTCCTAGATTCTGTAGAAGTTCACAACATCTTGGAAACAATAACTGGAATTTCAGGTATGAAGAAAAACCCAATATTGGGAGACTGTTATGCTATTTTCAGTCCCCAAAATGTCAATAAATTAATACCATTAAAACTTAGAGTAACTATTTAGGGATAATTACTCCCAACCCCATCCTTAAAAGGTTGGAAATATAAAATTAAATAACTGTTCAACTGATTATTTTGATTAAAATAATACATTTGGAGTTAATTTTCCAACTGTGTCAACCATAAAATTTAACTCAAATATTACATTGTTATGTTATGTTAGTTGTGTTGTATGCATAAGTTCTGCTGTCTTGACAGGAGCAGATATCATTGTAGAGGAATGGACACCATGCTTGCAAAGGACACTTACTGATTCTTATCACATAAAAGGAAACGCTGAGAACAGGACAGTCTCCTGGCAAGCCTAGAGATGTTTTGTGACTTGGGGGCAATCCCCCAAGTAACTCAGTGTTCCAGAATGAGATAAGATCAGGCACTCACTAGTAAGCAGGTGTTAAACATTGATGCTTAGTAGTTCTTCATGAGGGTTGTGGGGAAAAAACACGTGAGGAGAGCACGTGGCAATCCTTACTCATGCAGCCCTCGTGTGTAATTACCTTAACGCTCCATACCTATTGTGTATAACCTTAATAGCCGTTGCAGAGGGGGCTAGGGGCTACCCTGCAATTAAGGTTAGCCCACCTCTCACAAGCTGGTACTTCTAATCCATGTCACGCCTGGTTCCTTCCTGCGGCAACCGAGCCCAGGACTGTAGGGGTCGCAACATGTCATAATTATTCCCTTTTTACAGATCAGGTAGAGGAACAGCATCCTGGTTACCCTCCCTCCAGAGTCTGGGCTTTTCACCCTGCGCTGGCCCTCTTTCCCTGTGTGCTTCGAGAAGGTTTTCTTTTGCATATATTCTCATGTTCTGCAAATGTGGATATTACTGTTCAGCTTGAAGGTTCATAGGTCAACTGCACAGGAGCTGCTTGGCTAATTTTCCAAGCAAGGCCTCGTACATCAGCTTGAACTTGGTTAAATCACCTCACTCCCAAGTCTACTTCTTTCCTTTGTGACCCACGAACGTAAGTTTCTCAGCCTACCAAAAAAGTCACAGGACTTAAGCTAACAACACTTGACAAATGATCAGTTTATGATGGGGCTCTTCTTTTGCAATGACAAATGTGGTTACATCTGCCATCCATCAGGCTGTTCCTTTGAGATTTCAAGATATCTCAAAGTCTTAGTGGAAACAAATCAGTAGGTTGTTCTGA
This sequence comes from Perodicticus potto, assembly GCA_963574655.1. Classification (NCBI taxonomy): domain Eukaryota; kingdom Metazoa; phylum Chordata; class Mammalia; order Primates; family Lorisidae; genus Perodicticus; species Perodicticus potto. The sequence goes on along the minus strand of CAUYRH010052066.1, from coordinate 46,734 downwards.
GAACACAGTCAGAGCAGAGAGGTTGGTAGAAATGGAAAGATATCTCCAGGAACTAAATGAGTCATTTCTAACTTGGAGTGGAGCACAGCCCTTTGTGAGTGCATTTACTTTCCATCCGGTCAGCGCCTCCCCCCGGTCAGTGTCAGCTGGCTGGACTCTGCTGACTTCAGTTGTTCTAGTCCTCACTCCCCTCTTCATGTGGATTACCCCCTCCTATTGCAACATTCTTTATTAAGAGATGTTAATATCACTGAGATACATTTTCTATTCCTGTTTTGGGGCCAGAACAGTTTGAACCCTTTTTGAAATTTTTGGCTACTTTTTGTATGTATGTTGATTTTTTTTCAGTCAAGGCAGTTCTTTGCCCCTTCTTCTTCTATGGTCTGTTGGGTTCACAGATGTAGCTTTCTCTGAATGGGGTAAATCAAAGAGCTCCATGCAGTTATTTTTAAAACCTGCACTTTACTCACTAAGATGACTGTAAAAAACACTGCTGGAGAAAATTAAAGAAACAACGGAGCACTATTTCCCATAAGCTATTATCATAGATTCCAGCCATTTTGTTTTACATCTATATTGCTTTGTTCTCCATAAAACTCCCTTACAAACCCCCAGAAGAGATCTTCATACAATAATCACAGCCACATCGGATGACTGTTCAGGTTCTTAATACATCTTTTCCTTTGGGGTGCACCATTCCAGGTCCTAGCTGCTGATTCTCTTATTAACTGGATCTTGCCTTCTCTCCATAACTACGGGCCACACTCCCCATTTTCAAAGTGTACTTTTTTTGTTTTGGCTAAACCTTTAAAAAATGATTGTTGACTTTGAGCAGATATTCACCTACTCCTTGAAGTTATAACCTCATATATAACACAAACATAGCACTGGTACCAATTTACATTAGATTTTACACACTGGTTCAGCCTCATATTACTTTTGACTTTCAACCACCTATGTTCTTGAACTCCAAAGATGAAATTTGTATTGTGTTCCAGGAGTTAAGAAACTCTACAGTCAAGTGAGAATAACGTGAACCTTCCAAACCTCCTCCACAGCCCTGGGGATTTTGGAGGAGCACCCACCCTCACCCAGGTTCCTCCTCCTGTCCCTTCTGCTTGCTCCAACCCACTTCCAGCTACGGGTCCCTGGGCCTCTTCACCTGAAGCATTCCAGAGCCATGTTCTCTGCCCAGACACAGAGGGGCAAGTTAGAAGGAAGGGGTGGGGAAATTAATCCCTGAGAACCTTCAATCAAGGACTGATGGAACCTGGTGCACAGACGGCCATCAACCCTTCCTCTCTTTGAGGTGGGCATTACACCATTTCCCCAGGTTCCCGCAGTGATTGCTGGCTTAGTGACACACCCTTTCCTGCTTCCTTACCTCCCATCTCACTTCTCCACTCCCAGGCCAGGCCAAGCTTCCAGCAAACGCAGAAGCAGAGAAGGAATTTAGCACTGGTTTAAAATTAAACTAACTGACCTGTTTTATTACACTGTTCTCAGCTTATTTCTCTGTTTTTCCCTTTTTCTGGGGGTGTTTTCCCTTCCCTTTGCCCCACACCTGACAAAATACTTGCACTTGAACCCTGTCTCAGGGTCCGCTCCAGGGCAGTCCACACCAAGGCGTGTGACACACACAGAAAGGAGCGGAGGGAACTCCCCGGCCAGAGCACAGTTAAAATCAGTCCAGAGATTAGAGCTGATGAATTATAATGGACATGGTACCTGGGCATGATAGTCATTGTTTTATGAATGCTTTTCAAGTCATCATCATTTGTGGTCCTCCTTTAAACAAGTGAAATCTGGTGGGTGATGTTGCCACAGGACTGTAAGACAGTGGAATTGGGGCTCTCAGGGATGTGGGAGAAACTTCCCAAGGGAGCACAGGGATGAGCCAGCAGTTCATCAGGATGGGACCAGGGCTGGAAGAAGGGCCGCAGGGAAAGTTTGATTGATGGGGAAACATTAGAGAAGTTGGAAAAGGGCATTTTAAAAAAGAAGCGCATGAACAAAAAGAGACAGAAAGACTTAAACAGCAAGGAGCCCAGAAACGGCAAGGGGAATAACTGGCCTAGAGTATGGGGTGTTTGGGAGCAGGGCTGGGATGGGGTAGTGAGAGCCCTGATGCCTTGTGAAGGAGATTTGGCCTCATCCTGCAGGTAATAGGGAGACATCAACAGTTTTTAAGTAAAGGAGTTACAAACATTAGAAGATCTCATTTCTAGGTACATCTGGTGCAGCTTTGAGGGTAAGAAAGGCTATTCTTGGAGCTCAGTTTCCACCAGTGCAGCTGGAAAAGGTGGAGTGCTTTATTTAGATAAATCATTAAGTCTTTTCTCCTTTGAATTCCTCTTCTATACAATGGAGATAATGTTATTTTCTGTTAGTAAAATATTATTTTATAACAAGCTTGTATGTGGCTGCCTCATGAAGTAATTACTTGAGTTTATGTGTATGAACTTAGAAAAATGCCTGGTAGGTAACAGGTGCTTAGTATATGCTACTGCTGTTAGTGTATGTGCCCCTCTGCTTTTAGAAGAGCTCATGAAGGAAAAGTGATGGTTATACCTCAGTTCCCCTCCACCTGAGTTCAGACATTGCTGAGCAGCATCGGTGGCAGCCACCTGCATGCAAGTGAGCATTGCGGTGACTGTCAAAGGAAAGGCTGGTTACAGTGCAATGTTACTTAGCCCGATTTCCCTTCTAGGCTCTAATAATTTGAGTCCACTGAAAAAGCCGTGTTCCATCTAGAATGGAACTTGTGCAGAGCTGTCCCTTGTTGGAGTGCTGAAGAGTTAAGATAGTACTGAGCAGCCAAGCTACCTAAGCAGTGTTCCAGGTCTCAGAATCTAGGAGAGAAAAGAAGCACAAAACAGAGGATTGCAGGACCAAGATTTGGGGCAGTAAATTCTCTCTTCTGTGTGATTCTTAGTATATTCTAAATGCTGAGCTGTCTTGGAGGCCTCCATTGAGCAACTGAGAAGGGCCCCAGCCCAGGGAGAGGATTCACATGGTTTGGACTGTCTATGAAAAGAGCTGATGAGACTCCTGGAAGAACCTTACCCCTGAAGCTTCAAGTTCGGAGTCTGACTATCCCAGTGGAATCAGCAGTGATATCTTTAGGAACTGTGAGGTCCTATGTGGAATGAGATATTATAAAGCTTCTTATCCAAACATCTTATAAAACTGCAGAGTCAGAATTATAAATTTGGGGTCCAGGCCCTCATAAAATTTCAGATTAGAACTTGATCTTCAAACTTCTGGAACCAGATGAGGTCTTGAAAGAGAAAAGTGCACTGGCATTGTGACTTAACTTTTATATTTTCAGTTTGAAGTAATTTGTAAATTTTTCAGAAAAGTGTCCCCAAGCTGCTTGATTCTTTATATCCTTCCTGATTTTTGTCATTTTACTGGTGTCTTCCACCCTGAGTTTGAGCTCAGCTTTCTCATGAAAACAAGATGAAAGGATTTTTGTCTTAGTAAAAAATATCATTAAGAATGGAAAAGCAATTATCCAATGTACTCAATACTAATATGAATCCAGTGGATGATCTAATTCATGCCTACATAGGAGAAGTTTCAAGAAGTTTCACATTTACAAGGAATTGCTATGCCATTTTTGGTTTCTTTAAAACCATGGGAGATGAATATCTACCACCCACCATGCCACTTATGTATTTTATTGGGTGTGTTTATCCTGGGGGTTCTGTAATTTAGATCAAGGAAGTCTTTTATTGTATTTTTCTTCCTCCATGTAGATTTCATGTTTTGAAAGATTTTTGCCTACCAAACTGCTTCTACTGAGGAATAGTAATTTTTGGTTCATGAGAATCCTCAGTAAGGAATCCTCAGAAATTCAGAAATAAGAAAAATAAAGTTGAAGTGAACACTTAATAGATCAAAGATATCTGAAGGAGACAGATATAACTCCAGACATGAAGTGTCCCACTGCCACATACGGCCAGTTACAGGTGCCTGTAGACACTCTGCGACGGAGCCCCACTGGTTACCCTGCCATCGGGCCCACATCCTTTCAGTGTGTCCTTCTGCCTTGAAGAGGCTGACAAGTCACAAAGTACGTTTGCACAATTCCTTGTACCTAAGGATCTTGGCATCAGTAAGATTCTGCCAATCAAATACCCTTTGAGCAGACATGGTTTGTGAGTATTGTACCAGAGAAGTGTGGTCTGGCTGCTGCCCAGGTAAAGAGGTCAGGACCAGCAGCTGCCTTGACAGCCAGTTCTTGTGCTTTCAGGAGATGGCCCAGGAACCTCAGACAAGTTTGTTATTTCAGCCTTGCAACAATTCTGGGCATCATTTAATACCCTGTAATATACATCTTTCTACTTAAATTAGCTAGAGTGGACTCTGTTTCTGCAAATGGACTCTGACCCAGGCAATTTTCACTGGAAATATTTAAATGCTGAAGAGATCAAAAGCCCATTACTATATTTCCTGATCACTCTAGCTTTTCCCCAGTTCTCAAAAACCAAAAGTTACAACCAAGTGGAACCCATCATCGTTGACTATTTCTTCAATGTTTAGTGCCCATGCACAAGAGCCAGTGCTTATTTCCATGTGTATGTCAAAAATATTTGATGTATTTTATATTAGCTTCACAATCCGTATTCTTTTTTTTTTTAATCAGGTTAACGTGAGGGTACAAGCAACCAGATCACAATATTTGATTCTGTTGGGTAGATTTCCTCTTGTAGTTGTGACCCGCACTCAAAAGGTGTGCCAAACACCCCACACTGTGCCCATTAAGTGAGAGCGACCCCCTTCTCCTCCTTATTCTCCTTCCCTCCAACTTGAATTGAAATGAGTTTTTCTCCTATGTGGGTATGAATTAGATCATCTACTGGATTCATATTAGTATTGAGTACATTGGATAATTGCCTTTCCATTCTTGTGATACTTTACTAAGACAAAATCCATATTCTGACATGTAAGGAAATTGATCATAAAAATCATGTTCTACCTCACATTCATGCCTCTTTATTAGGGAGTAAAGAAATTAATCTACTAATAACTTATGCCTATTGATAAATGTGCTTTCCCCAATTGGTCTATTTATGGTTTGTTTATTTAACAGATTGCAGCTGCTAATCTAGGGCATTTTAAAGCTTCAGAATAAAACCCAAAATATTGTAGCACAAAAATAACTGTTGGAAATTTGAAACAAATCGTTGAGGCTCTCTGAAGGAAAATTTAAATATTTTTGTCTGGACAAAAAATGAGTAAGTGGAAAAAAGACACCCTATTTACTAATTTGCTGAATGTTAACCATATCAAACTGACTAGCAAGAATATACATACTTTTTTGACTGACTAGAATAAAATGATTTCAGGTCATATCTCCTTAAAAATTAACGGTTTTTTTCCTTGATTACATGTTTATTGTAAAAAAAAAATCCTTAATCCAACCCTCTATGTATAACCATTGATAATTTCAGTACAAGCCCTTGTTTCTTTGTTGTGTGTTTGTGTGCTATTGAAATCCTAGTTTGAAAACTATTTCCTTCCTTCCTTCTTTTCTTCCTTCCTTCCTTCTTTCCTTCCTTCCTTCCTTCTTTCCTTCCTTCCTTCCTTCCTTTCTCTCTCTCCCCCTCCTTCCCTTCCTACTTCTTTTTTCTTTCTCCCCTTGCTCCCTTCCCCCTCCCTTCCTCTCTTCCTTTCCTGATAGGATTTTACTCTGTTGCTGGGACTAGAGTGCTATGGCATCATTGTAGGTCACTGCAGCCTCAAGCTCTTGTCTTAGCCTCCTGAGTAGCTGGGACTACAGGCATAGCAACTAATTTTTCTATTTTTTATCCAGGCAAGATCTCACTCTTACTCACAATGGTCTCAAACTTCTGCCCTCAAGCTATCCTTCCACTTCAGCCTCCCAAAGTGCTGGAATTATAGGTATCAGCTACCGTGCACAGCCCCACTTTCATTTTTTAAAGTATAAATTATATTACAAAAAACATTTTGACACTTTTTTTAATTTAAAAATAATAAGTGTGTGATAACCAGGAAACCATTCTTCTAAGTGAAACATCCCAAGAGTGGAGAATCAAACACATGCACTCAGTACCAACTTAGAGCTAATGGATGGACACCGCAGTGTACACAGACGGAATAAAGCTCAAGGATGGATACCCAAGTGCACACAGATGGAATAAAGCTCAAGGATGGACACCCTAGTGCACACAGATGGAATAAAGCTCAAGGATGGACACCCAAATGCACAAAGACGGAATAAAGCTCAAGGATGAACACCCCAGTGCACACAGATGAAATAAAGCTCAAGGATGGACACCCAAGTGCACACATAGATGGACAGAACAAAGCTTAAGAATGGACACGCAGTGCACACATATGGACACCCAACTACACATAGATGGAGTGAGCTCAAGGATGGACACCCAAGTGCACACAGGTGGAAAAAGTTCCAGGATGAACACCCAAGTGCACACAGACGGAGTGAGCTCAAGGATGGGCACCCAAGTGCAAACAGACAGAACAAAGCTTAAGAACGGACATGCACTGCACACGTATGGAATAAAGCTCATGGAAAGTTAAGCAGGTAGAGAGAAGGAGGAGATGGGCATAGTCACACTATCCGGGTGAAGGGCACACTTATAACTGTGACTCAACATGTACAAAAACAAAGTATGCAAACAATACACGGGCACCCACTAATGTTCTACAATTTAAAAATATATAAAGGGTAAGCATGAGATGTCATTTTGGTTCTGTCCTTTAATTTCTGAGTTCTTTGTTGATGATCCATTTTGATGGTCAGAACAGGTTGAAGTATTTCCTGTAGAGCTGGTCTTGTGGCCAATTTCCTCAATATTTGTATATCAGTAAATGATTTGATTTCTCTGTCAATTTTAAACCTTAGCATTGCAGGATATAGAATTCTGGGCTGGAGATTGTTCTGTTTAAGTAGATTAAAGGTAGATGACCATTGTCTTCTTGCTTGGAAAGTTTCATGAGAGAAGTCTGCAGTCGCCCTGATGAATTTGCCTCTGTAGGTCAACCGTCACTTACTCCTGGCAGCTTGAAGAATCTTTTCTTTTGTCTTGACTTTGGACAAGTTCATCACAATGTGTCTTGGGGAAGCTTGGTTAGAGTTGAGGCAACCTGGGGTCCAATATCCCTCTGAAAGGAGAGTGTCAGAATCTTTGGTGATATTTGGGAAAATTTTATTTATAATATTCTCTAGTATGGCTTCCATTCCCCTTGGGCATTCTTCTTCCCCTTCTGAGAAACCTATAACTTGTACATTTGAACGCTTCACAGAGTCCCATAATTCTGTCAGCAAACATTCTGCTTTCTCTCTCTTCTTTTCTGCCTCTTTAACTATCTGAGTTCTCAAGAGCTTTGTCCTCTACCTCTGAGATTCTTTCTTCTGCATGGCCTAATCTGTTGTTGATACTCTCTATTGCATCTTTAAGTTACCTAATTGACTGCTTCAGTTCCTTCAGCTCTGCTATATCCTTTTTATATTCTTCATATCGTTTAGCTCTTAATTGATTCTGTTTTTGGATTTCCTTTTGGTTATTTTCCACTTTATCAGCAGTTTCCTTCATTGTTTCCTTCATTTCCTTGATTGTTTTCATCATCTGTATTCTAAATTCCCTTTCTGTCATTTCTAACATTTCCTTCTAGGTGGAATCGTCTGCAGTAGCTACCTCACAGTCCCTTGGGGGGATTGCTCTGGACTGGTTTTTCATGATGCCAGGAGTTTTCTGCTGATTCTTCCTCATGAATGATTTCTTTTATCTGTTTCCTTGACCTAATTTTCCTTTGACTTCCTCCTGCTCTTTAAGTTGCCATGCCTCTGGACTAGGGCTTCAATGAGTCCTTTTGGTACAGGACCATAAGGATGAGAAGATTGAAGAGCAAGAAGGGAAAAAAGACAGGAAGAAAAAGAAAGAAAAAAAATAAAAAGAAGAAAGGAGTGGGGTGGGTAGAAGCAACTATTGACAAAAAGAAGAGAGGCACAGAAAGAGGGGGACAGGAGCAATAGAGGTGCACAGTAGGGTATTTTGAACCAACCTTAAGAACCCCCAAACTCTGGGGGTGCCGGGTTGGGTGGTTAGGTCAGCAGCTCTTTGCCAGCCTGTTTGGACACAGTACCCCACCTCCGCCAAGTAGAGAGGAAAGACAAAAATGCAAAACATCAAACCAAAACAAGCAAACCAAAAACTTTTGGGGATAAAATTGGGGGAAAACCAAATAATAGGGGTAGAAATACTAGCAAAAATGAAGTTCTAATTGTTGAAAAAGGCAACAATGGAAAATTATATTTAAACTAGAAAAATGAAGAAATAAAAGAAAGAAAAATCTATAGGGAAAATGTTGAAATTAAAAACAGTAAATGAGAAAATATCATGAATGTTATATTAATCAGGTTGATAAAAATATCTCCGATTGTATGTGAAGCCTGCACACTGTATTCCATGACTGAACTATTGTACACAGCTATGACTCAATAAAAAATAATTAAAAAAAATAAAATAAAAATAAAAAAGGGACTCAGAGCCCAACCATAGGGAAAAGAAAAAATCAAAACAAAACAGAACAGAACATCCCCAAACAAAACCAAACCAAAAACAAAGCAGTATATATATCTTGCTGAATATTGTCTGGGCAAGAGGTGCTCTTCTGGGGTATGATATGTTAATCACAATGCTGATATGGCTGTACAAAATGGAGACTGGAGTCCTCTAATGATTTCTCAAATCCCGCAGGGTAGAGAGCCTAAATCCTCCTCAGCCCACTTAGAAGGCACTTTAAATTGCTAACTTGGGGTAAGCAGAAGCTTTCCCAGGAAAGCGCTTGTCACTAGGATCACTCCTTAAGTGGCAATCTACTTACCCAGTATGCCAAAACCAGTATCACTCTATGCCACTGAGGGCTAAAGCTGCAAGGGGTTTTGGTCCCCACCTTTAGGCTGCTCACTTACTAGTTTACTTGCTCCTGACCAATACTTGTTCTGTGACCCTGAAGGTGGAGCTTGCCAGGGCAGTTCTCCCACAATGGCTCCACACGGCCCACAACCAAACACTGGTAGCTCCGTCTGGCTCGGTGGCTCAGTCTGAGGCTCTAGACAACACTCAAAGACCTCCGCACTCTTGCCTAAGTTCTCCCAAGGTAGTTCAACTGAGGACCAAGTCCAAAAAAACCCAAATAGCTCACAGGTAAGGCCTTTCCAGTTTGCAATCTCACTGCTGCTGTACTTACGGCTGGCAGGATTAGACCAAACGAACACATGCAACCACTTGCCCATTCTCCACTGCTTTTGCCTTCCTCATGGAGTCCAGAAGTCTCCTGCTGTCTCCCTGTGTCCCCAAAGGGATGTTTCTAGGCAGATCCCGCCATCCAGAGATGCCTGAAGTCTTCTTTCCCCAGTCTCACTGTGCCAAGTTGCAAGGAAGCAGTTATTCGGCCGCCATCTTGCTCCGGAAGCTGTGAGATGTCATTTTGGAATTTGTGCTCTCTTGTGCCATATGGACACGTGATATTTTATAATAACATTTTACTCTTCTTACTTTTAAATCTAAACTTTAGCTTCTTTTCAAAATAATATATGTGAGATAATTGTATTGTTTGCCTTACAATGACATGTGATAAAGAAGAATTCATCTGTGTATACAGCCTAGAAATTGAATTACTATTTTTTTAATAACCATTTGGTTAATATTTTTATTGTTTTAGGTAAAAGCTGAAACATTAAGGTTAAGTGTCACCTAAGGAAATAATATTAGCAACTGTTATCAGTAAGATAAAAACCATCTAAGTCCTTTAGAGTGCTATATATGTAAGTAATACCAACATTGCAAGAAAAATAATCATCTAAATCTCCATTTTGAGCATTTTTAAGTCCTAGAAGCAGTGAAATAGGAGCAGCCTCACTGACCCCTGGGAATGAAATGCTTATAGCAAAGTCTACTTAAGAAAAGGCAAGTCTTGGAGTTCATACGTTTTCAAAAATATTTATACATCCTTGCTGCTCAAAACGTGGTTCCCAGGCTGGCAGCATCAGCATCATCTGGAAGTTTTTTGGCAATGCAGAACCTTAGGCCCGCTCCAGACATTCTGAATCCAAATCTGAATTTTAACAAGATCCTGGCCGCTGATTCATATGCACATTAAAGTTCAAAAGGCAGTGTGTTGGGGACAAAATTTTACAAAATTATTTACAAAATATTCTCTACATACTGGCCACCTCTTTATAAACTTTTATAATGAATATTTTGTAAATGAAGGAACATTTAGGTACAATTTCCCATTTTCACTATGTATGACAACTTTATGGGTAACTTATGTGACACCCTGTAATATCTCAAATAATTGTGAAAATTAAATGAATTAATATTTATAAAGCTCTTAGAACAGTGTTTAGCACATAGTAAATGCTCAAGAAAGATTCATTAGCATCATCAACAAGGTTTGAGTTTTGCAAGCCATCATTTTAAAATCAGAAGTTCTACTCTAAAGGTGTTGCTGGCAGGGTGGTCCAGAGACAGGGCTTGTCAGCTCAGAGAACCTGGGATGGAGGATTTGTCTGCAACCCTTTTGATGACAGGTCTAGGCCCAGTGTAGAACTGCCTTTTAGTAGCTTGACCTTCAAGTGGAAAGACTATGGGATATCAATTATTAGCTTTCCTTCCCTTAAATTCCACTCATCAAAAGTCACAGCAGGCTGGGCACAGTGGCTCATGTCTGTAATCCCAGCACTCTGGGAGGCCGAGGCGGGTGGATTGTCTGAGCTCAGGAGTTTGATATCAACCTGAGCCAGAGCAAGATCTTGTCTAAAAAATAGCCGGGCATTGTGGTGGGCACCTGTAGTCCCAGCTACTTAGGAGGCTGAGGCAAGCGAATGGCTTGAGCCCAAGAATTTGAGGTTGCTGTGAACTTGATGCCCTGGACTTCTACCCAGGACAGCAAAGTGAAAATTTGTCTCAAAAAAAAAAAAAAAAGTCACAGAAGATTTTTAGCCGATTCCCTGAGACAATATTATCTTTACTTTGTCAGAAAACAGGCCTCTTGAGCATAGGAAAAAGCCACTGTTAATGTATTCTCACTACATAAACTGATGTCACTGATGGAATAAATTCAGTTATCTCTCTACCCATCTTTTAATCACCTACAAATAACTGTAAGCAGAGTTAAGATGACAGACTGAGTGAAATGGAAAAGATAGGAACCTGATTCCATGTTCCTTAAGCATCTACAACAACATCCTCAATCTCCTTTGGTACCAGGGACTGGTTTTGTGGACAATAATCTTTCCTTGGGAGTGGGGTGGAAGGGTTTTGAGATGAGACTGAATGCACTTGATTTATTATGATCTCGGTGCTTTCAAACCTCTCTGCTAATGATAATAACCTGTATTTCTGCTACTCCCCAGTGCTAGCATCACCGCCTCAGCTCCACCTGCCCATCAGGCATTGGATTCTCATAAGGACCCACAACCTACATCCCTCTCATGCACAGTTACAGAGGGTTTGAGTTCCTATGAGAATCTAATGCTGATGTGACAAGAGGTGCAGTGATGGGAGCCTTGGGGAGTGGCTGTAGACACAGATGAAGCTTCTCTCACTGCCTCTCTGCTCACCTCCCACTGTGTGGCCCCATTCTGGGGCTTGGAGAACTGCAGATCAACATGAGGAAATATTTAAAGGCAAGGAATAATGTCTTAATAGCTAATCTCTAACCCAATGTGGAGTCCTGTTGCCTCAGTCATTGCTTCTGAAACTTTAATGTACAAATAAATCACCTAAGTATCTTGTTAAAAGAAGATTCTGGGTCGAGCTTGAAATTCTGTATTTCTAACAAGGTCCCAGATGAAGTTAACACTGTTGGTCCCTGGAGCAGACTTGGTGTAGGCCTGGCCTGTAACTAATTAGGTCAAGAGGATTCTTCTGCACCTGCCCACACCAGCCCTCACCTGAATCTCGGCCCTCTGCACTATGGCTCTCAGCCCTGGAAGGACATCACCTGGAGTCTGAGTCCCTCCCTCCAGATATCCTGGTTTAATAGGTTTGGTGTATGCAAGTAGAAGAGAGACAAAAAGTAAAGGTCATAAAGACATAATTCTGGGAAAGCTTGAACTTTTAACCCCTCTGCATTAATAATGAAATTCTGCCTGGGCATTGTGACCCAATAAAATAATCTTGCCCTTGATCTGGATTTGGAGTAGAGGGTCAACAAGAATGGAAATACCATGTATTTACCACACATTACATAACAACCCCCATTTGGTCTGGAGAAGAACTTTCTGCAACAAAAGATATGAATAAATAAGAATATTCCTATAAGAATATTCCACTAACTGGAATAAATAAGAACCATAAGTGGACTTTGTACTGCAGGCCAAGTATTGCCACCAAAGGAATCAAGTCAGGACAGTTTTCACTGCCAGATGTATTATGAAACCTACTTTGGGGCTTCCTGAATTTCAAAATCATACATTGGCAGACTCCATTATCATTATCATTACATAGCTCAAGCTTGGATTATAGAGGAAAAACACTACCTGTGCCCAGAATGTTTGCTCAATGTTGGTTCTTAGAAGAGGATACTTCAGAAGGAGAGGAATGTGCTTTCTTTTTAGACAGCTTGGTCCCAATTTCTAACATTCATTAAGTGTGTTTCCTTGAGAAAGTCACTTACCTTCCCTGAGCTTTATTCTTCTCATCTGCAAAATGTGTAGAGTAATTCTGTAGACTCTCAGCATGCCCATGGGTTATATCTTGAGATTCTCATGAAAGCACAAACTTGTGAATATCACCAGATAATATAATTTCCCTCACAAAATTTGGTAAATTATTACTAAGCCCAGTTGCTCACCCACTAGCTCATCTGTTGCTACTCACAAATAGTAGGGCAGTCTGGATGATAGAGATTATAAAAATGATTGTTCAAAGAGCAGGAGCAACTACAGTGACTATTGTTGGTCAGTTTTGCTGCCTCAAACACAACACCTCCTGGTTGCTTAAACAGAGATACAAACTTTGTTTCTATATATGCCACGATATATCTTGTCTTGAGCATGACATATCTGTGAAAAACATCTAAATGTGAAAATAGAACATGAGGCTTAGCCTGGACTTCTGAAATCATGGAAGAAAATGCTGTTGAAGGTCTTTATTTGAAAAAAGAAAAAAAACATGCACAGAAAGTTTGGAAAAGAGTAGATGGACTACTTGAGCTCAGGAGTTTGAAACCAGCCTAATCAAAAGCAAGATGCTTATCTCTACTAAAAACAGAAAAATTAGCTGGGCATCCTGGCAAGGACCTGTACTCCCAGCTACTTGTGAGGCTGAGGCAAGAGGATCACTTGAACCCAAGAGTTTGAGGTTGTTGTGAGCTGTGTTGCCTGGGGCAACAGAGTAAGACTCTGTCTCAAAAAAAAGAGTAGTCATTTATATGTCATAACTTGATTTGAATTTGGAATTTCTCCAAGAGATCGAAGAAAAACAGTAAGTAATTTTTAGATAATGAGGGACCTTTAAATTCTTAAATGTGCGCAGAAAGTTCACTGATACAACAAATTTTAATAAGCTTTAAAATTTCACTTTTAAGTACTTGTGCTCCTGTATGAAAAAAAGCCATTTGAAAATAGATATTCTACTGATGTTTTTAATATAATACATGACCAGATCCTTTTTGATGTTCACGAGCCCTCCAGGGGGGAGGTACAAGATTCATGGACTGACTAGAGCCATTGACATTTTCCATAATCATTTACAGGCCAGCTGACTTTAAGTTAAGTGCTGATCATGAATCTAGAGTTGCACAGGGTAAAGTTGAATCTCAGGATGTCTAGAGTGTGCCATTTTTTTGGTGTCTAAGATTCAAAAGTGAGCCAAATGAATTTCGAGACTTCACAATGAACAATCAAAAACACAACACTTCAATTCCATCTCAGAGAATTAAAATGACTCTGATGAAATCACCTCCTCACAAAGTAGAAAGTAGAAGATCACAAAATTAAATCATCAATCAAGTCTTGGGAAGAAAGGGGATATTATCCACTTGATATCTTTGTTAAGTTTTCAATGAGGATAATATGTGCTTAGAAAGGAAAATGTGCTGCCAGAGCTTCTGTCAGGCATCAGCCGTCTTTTCTCTGTCCCAAGCAAGTGTAGTGATTCTTAGGGATGATGTTTAGAATGGGCAGTTTCCTCTGGCCTGTGCTCTAACATAGTTATCAATCATGTTCGGCAGGATTTAGGTGGAATCCTTATTGTGATTTTAAAAAGTAGCAATGATTATAGATGAGAATGTTAATATTTGCCAGGTGTGATATCACTACTAAATATAAAAACGTTTCTAAGACAAGAAAAAAAGTAGTACATTAAAAGTCTACTTCCCAAGGTAATATTTCCTTATTTATCCATCTATGGTCTGGGGAAAGTTAATTTTGTTTCCTTAAGACATTGAAAATAATGATAATTATTGAACAAAGTTTGATTACAATGGGAATCTTAGTCTGTTTTGTGCTGCTATAACAGAATGCTGTGGACTGGGCAATTTGTAATGAAGAGAAATGTATTTGGCTCGTGGTTTTGGAGGCTGGGAAGTCCACGCTGGAGTTCTCAGTATCTTATGAGGGCTTCTTCCTGCATCATCCACAGCAGAGGCAGAGGGCAGAAGAGGGGTCAAAAGAGAGCAGCCTCAAGCCCTTTATAATTGGCACTAATCCATTTGTGAGGGTGGAGTTCCCTTGACCTAAACACATCCTAACAGGCTCCACTTCCCGACACTATTGCATTGGGAATTAAGTTTCCAACACATTTTTTTTGGAAGACACATTCAAACCCTTTTGGCCTTAAGTATTTTCCTACACTCCAGAGATATGAAGGTTCTCAGAGGGGGGGAAAAGATCAGTTGCTTATTATTAATAATTCTTCCATTTTCTTCCCAATAGATTCTCCTGAAGATAGTACAACGGATACAATCAGATCAAGATCTCCTAAGAATTAGCACTATCAGAACCACCCATGGTATCCCCGGACACTCTAAATGATAACATTTCCTTACTATTAAGACTTGTTATTCTCTGAAAAAAAGAACAATAAAGCAACTATGTTACTAAATGTATCAGTGATATTATCATCAACAAGAAGGGTAGTTTTTTTTTTATTAAATCATAGATGTGTACATTAGTGCAATCATGGGGTACATTGTGCCGGTTTTATATACAATTTGAAATATTTTCATCGAACTGATTAACATAGCCTTCATGGCATTTTCTTAGTTATTGTGTTCAGACATTTATATTCTGCATTTAGTAAGTTTCACCTGTACCCAAGAAGGGTAGTTTTAAAGGAGAAATTATGTAAAGATGTTCATATATTTTGTGTTCTGAGACAGTTATTAAGGAACAGAACATGGAAGTTCCAGAATGAAATATTATGGCTGGCTCAAAAGGTTAAATGTTTAATTCCTTTTAAAATATACATATGTGTGTATATATATTTTCCAACTGTTAAATTTTATTATGAATATTCCAAACACAGAATTAGAAAGAAAGGTTCAGTGAACTTCCAGGCACCCATCCTCCAGCTACAAAACCATCAGCTCAAGTCCTCTCATTTCATTGAACTCAACCTCACTCACTGCTTCTCACCTCCAGCGGATTTTTAGGAAGGAAATTCCAGATACATATAATTTCATTTATAAAAACTTCAGCATTATTCCTAAATGGTAAGGACACTTACTAAAAACATTCATATAAGTCCACATCTGAAAGAGTGATAATGTTAGGAAAGCTAGCATAGAAAAAGTTGACATTGAAAGTCGGTGGGTGTGTGGAGCATCTAGAAATCACGTGCATTGCTGTCTGGAATGTAAAATAGTAAGTTTGCCTTTCAGCTACTTATAAAGTTAAATCTATATCTACACTATCATCTGGTAATTTCACTTCTAGGAATTAACCGCAAAGAAACAAAAGTGTGTATCTATAAAAATACTTGTTTAATAATATTTATAATGTCATATTCTTAATGGCCTCAAAGTGAAAATCACCTAAGTAGCTATGAACAGGAGAATGGAAAAGTACAGAGCAGCAAACGGGAATGGACGGCTGACACCGGCAGCGGCACGCGGGGGTGGACAGCTGACACCGGCAGCGGCCTGCGCGGGTGGACAGTTGACACGGGCAGCGGCCTGCGCGGGTGGACGGCTGACACAGGGCAGCGGACTGCGCGGGTGGACAGTTGACATGGGCAGTGGCACACAGGGATGGACAGCTGACACGGGCAGCGGCCTGCGCGGGTGGACGGCTGACACAGGGCAGCGGCCTGCGCGGGTGGACAGTTGACATGGGCAGCGGCACACAGGGATGGACAGCTGACACGGGCAGCGGCCTGCGCGGGTGGACGGCTGACACGGGCAGCGGCCTGCGTGGGTGGACGGCTGACACAGGGCAGCGGCCTGCGCGGGTGGACAGTTGACATGGGCAGCGGCCTGCGCGGGTGGACGGCTGACACGGGCAGCGGCACACAGGGGTGGACAGCTGACACGGGCAGCGGCCTGCGCGGGTGGACGGCTGACACGGGCAGCGGCACACAGGGGTGGACAGTTGACACGGACAGCGGCACACATGGCCTCCAAAGTCATGTTGACTCACCTGCCACATGATGACTAAGATTAAAAAGACCTGACCACTGTTGGCAAGGACATTGAGAAACTGAAAAACTAACACATTGCTGGCAGGTATGTAAAATAATGTAGCCACTTTGGAAAATAGTTTAGCAGTTTCTTAAAAGGTTATCTGTAAATTTACCATATGACCCCATAATTCCTCTCCTAGTTACCTACCCAAGAGAAATGAAAACTTGCGAGCAAAGATTTACATATGAATGTTCATAGCAGCATTGTTTGTACTAGCTGAAAAATACAAAAACCCAAATGCTCATCCACAGATGAATGGATAAACAAAATGTGGTAGATCCATGCAATAGGATATTATTCACCTATAACAAGGAATAACGTAACAGATCCACGTTACAACATGGATAAACCTCAAAAGTGGCATGCTATGTGAAAGAAGCTTGTTACAAAACACCACATACAGTATAATTCAATTTCTATGAAACTTTGGGAAAAGGCAAATGAATGTGTGAAGACAGAAAGTAAACTACTAACTACCTGGTTAGGAATGGAAATGGGATTACATGAAAAAAGAGCACGAGGAATCTTTCTGGGGTAACGAAAATATTCTAAAACTAGATTCTGGCGATGGTTACACACCTTGGTATATTTACAGAAAGTCACTCAATTGCTCTCCTCCTCCCACAACCCCTGGTTCTCTTCCTTCACAACTTGGGCCCCGGCATAACGGCTCCTGCAAAGAAGGGTGGTGAGAAGAAGGGCGGTTCTCCCATCAACAAGGTGTTGACTCGAGAATACACCATCAGCATTCACAAGTGCATCCGTGGAGTGGGCTTCAAGAAGCAGCCCCTCCGGCACTCAAAAAGATCCGAAAATTTGCCATGAAAGAGATGGGGACTCCAGATGTGCATATTGACACAGGGCTCAACAAAGCTGTCTGGGCCAAAGGCAGAAGGAATGTCCCACACGGCACCCATGTGTGGTTGTCCAGAAAACATAATGAAGATGAAGATTCACCAAACAAGCTCTATGCTTTGGCTACCTATGTACCTGTTACCACTTTCCGAAACCTATAGTCAATGTGGATGAGAACTAACTGGTGATTGTCAAACACATGAAATGAAGTTATAAAACCACTACCAAAAAACTAAATAAATAGAAAAGTAAAAAAATAAAAATCACTCAATCGTACACTTAGAACGGGTGAATTTGATAATATGTGATGATATGTGAAAGTAGCCACATATGATTCCACTTGTACGGATCCAAGAAAAATTGTTGTATGGTGCTAGACGGCAGAAAGTGATTGCTGCTGATACAGGAGGGGCTCCTTACTGGCTGGAAAGGAGCAAAAAGGAACTCTCTGGAGGGATGAAAATGTTCTATATCTACATCTACGTCTTGTTAGACATGGTGATTATTAACCAGGAGAACACAATTGTTAAAACTTGTCATATGGAATACTTATGTGTGTATATATATATATGTATTTGCAATTTTTGGCTGGGACTGGGTTTGAACCTGCCACCTCCGGCATATGGGGCCAGCGCCCTACTCCCGCCCTACTCCTCTGAGCCACAGGCACTGCCCTGGAACACCTATTGTATGCAAATTTTGCATTCATTGAAAGTGTAACAATAATTCTTTAATACCATTAAATAACCATTTCTGAATCCCCTAATTGTTTATTTACATAAAATTGATTTGTTTGAATTGATATCAACAAAGTTCATACATTGCCCTTAATTGCTATCAATTCCTTTCTCTCTCAAGTCTTTCCTCTTTTTTTCCGCAAGAAAAATAACAAGTAGGTTTTGGGGTAATGTGTG
Organism: Perodicticus potto; assembly: GCA_963574655.1. Lineage (NCBI taxonomy): Eukaryota > Metazoa > Chordata > Mammalia > Primates > Lorisidae > Perodicticus > Perodicticus potto. The sequence continues at coordinate 28,279 of CAUYRH010052066.1, read as the reverse complement.
TTTTGTGTATACATTTAATTTACTCTATTTTTAGAAATAATTTATATATAATAAAGTGCAATGATAAAAGCCAGTGTTCAGTGTACAGCTCAATGATCTTTTAAATACATGTATTTTTCTTTTTTTTAAATTTCAGATTAATATGAGAGTACAAACAATTGGGTTACAATGTTTGTTTTTTAGGTAGAGTCCCTGTTGTAGTTGTGTCCTGCACCTGAGAGGTATGTCATATACCCTTGCATTGTGCCCATAAGGTGGGTACACACCAACCTCCCTCCCGCCTCCCCAACTTGAATTAAATGGAGTTTTTCTCTCATGTGGGCATGTATTAGTTTGTCTAGTAGCTTCATATTATTATCAAGTACATTGGATACTTGTTTTTCCATTCTTGTAATACCTTACTGAGAAGATCATACTGTTGTGTCCAGATCACATAATCCCCAAAGACCACCAGGGAGACAAACTCTATGCGAAAGCAGAAGAGCCTTTATTCAAGCTCAAGCCTGGGCCCTCAGTGTCACAGCGTGAGTGTGCTGAGGACCCCAGCCCCTGGGTTGCTTGGGGTTTTATTGCGGTTACTAGCGGGGTAGGGGATTTCCAAACTGTGGCGAGTATGATTGGCTACTTTAGATACTTTTTACGCCTATTAGTTGGGCTTGTATCAGACAGTTGTTTTTTGGCTCGGGCTGCTATCTTGCGGGGGGGGGGGGGGCGGGGTGAGCACCCTGCTTGGCCTTGATAGACTGAAAGTGGGCAGTTTGTTACAAAATGGAGTTACTCTTGTTCTTTCACATACATATATTTTATATGCAAAGTAATTTAACTACATTGCAAAACATGGGCAAATGAGAGAAAATTTAAAAACCACTACCTCCATTTTAGTGTATTTCTTGTTTTTTTTTACAACTGCTTCTTCAGTGAGAATAATATTATTAGCTATTATTATAAATATTATTATTCCACAAGCATATATATTCCTGAGAACACCTGTAGTTATAAATCTTATTAATGCAATCGTATTGAATTTCCTATCATGCCTGTAGCTAAGTGATAGTTCAGAGGAGGACACACGTGTATTTTAGAGTCAGTATGCATTCACCTTCTGCTGGATTGGTTTCTTTCACCAGGGTATACACAGACCTGTTTAAATTCTTCTGAGAATGTAAAAGTCTTTGTGTCGGACGGAAGAAAAAAATACTACATTATCATACCCAGGGACCCATCCTCACTATGCAGCTGGCAGAAGGGTTGCACTGTCTTCCCTTTGACATTTTCAACTTTTTTTTTTGGTAGAGACAGAGTCTCACTTTATGGCCCTTAGTAGAGTACCGTGGCATCACAGCTCACAGCAACCTCCAACTCCTGGGCTTAGGCTATTCTCTTGCCTCAGCCTCCCGAGTAGCTGGGACTACAGGCGCCCACCACAATGCTGGGCTGTTTTTCTGTTTTGCGGTTCGGGCTGATGCCAGGTTTGAACCCGCCACTTTTGGTATATGGGGCCGGCGCCCTACTTGATGAGCCACAGGCGCGGCCTGACATTTTCAACTTTTAAACTAAGTATGTTTTCTTGAAAATGAAGTTTGTCCCGGTGTGTTTTGATGTAACATTTTGCACACTGACTTATTCCACACAGGGGCTTTTCTTTTTGAAAACAGTTTCCACATAACACTTTAAGGTGCTTATTTTTCTGTGGTCTCATTAATTCTCATGTAAATACCAGGTTTTGCTGAGGAAGAAGAAACTATGTTAAATGATGAGTCTGAGTATTATTTTTACAAGCAGAATTTCTTTCTGGCCTGGAAAAGGTCACGGCATTTCTAAGAGTGTGCTCTTTTGGAGGCTGCTGTTTTTTCTCTGGAGATGTAATGAAACACAATTGATCTGTCAGCAAAAATGGCTTTCAGAGGCTGAAGAACAGTAAAATCAAATCAAAGCAAACTTGATTATCCTAAAGTGACTTTTGAATAAAGAGTGGTTATCCTACTTTCTCAATAGTTTTGAAAATAACACCAAAAGGATGAAAACACCGTCAAAGGCAATTTAATGTTCTTAGAAGTTTATGAGAATCTTTAAAAAAACCAAAAAATGGTACTGGAGCAATTGAACATCCATAGGCAAAAAAAAAAAAAAAAAAAAAAAAACTCAACTTGAATCTCACACCATATGCAAAAATGAACTTAAAATTAATCACAGACTTACATATAAAAGATAAAGGTATAAAACTTTTTGAAAAAAATATAGGAGAAAATCTTCCCAATCCAGGTCTAGGTGAAGAGTTTTCAAACTTAACACCAAAATCCTGGTCCATAAAAGGAAAAAAAAATTATAAACTGGACCTCATCAAAATGAAATATTTTGCTCTGCAAAAGACCTTGTGAAGAGGATGAAAGTTCTTTTTGCAACAAAGAAAGACCCCAGAACAACCCCGTAAAGTTGGAGGATATTACTAATGGCAAGAGTCTGGAGGCCAAAATTCAAATGTTTTTGTTACCTCTTTGTCTCTTCACCAAACCCAATTTCTTATGCAATAAGCTTTGGGAATGCGGATTTTACCCTTGTCAAAATGCACCTTGGTTAGGATCATCTCAGGAGACTTGGTAGAGATAATTTCTGTTCATCAGAGCAAGTGTGGTCATCATGAATCCAGAACTAGTTGTTAGCAGTAAAAAATATTTGCTTTGTCACTTGTCTGGTGAATTCATTAGTCTATTCCTTCATTCCTAGCGTCATGGGTATTATTACTTGAGAACAGTATGGCCCAGTTCTTATTGACTTTGAAGGAAAAATTTTACGGATTCAATTTCAAACAACCAGGGCCTTTTGTTGTAATATTCCGAGATCCATAAAACTTGACCTGGATCAATATAAGTGAATTTTATTTACATGAGTAAGTCAGTTTTGGTACTGGCACTACCGATTCTATTCTCAGGATTTAAAACAAATGTCTCTTTCTCATTCTTCCCACCCACCATCACACCCCTTTATTTCATCATTACAATAAATTCACCAGAAGAAAAATATGTTACAAAAAAAAAAAGAAAAGCTACATATAGGAAAAAATATCAGTGAATCACATACAGATTTAGAACAGAACCTTGTATCTAGACTATATAAAGAGCATACAAAACTCAACAGTAAACAAACAATCTAATAGCCAAAATATGTGAATAGAATTTCACTGAAGAGGTTGTACAAATGGGAAATGAGCACATGAAAATGTGTCCAACCTCAATAGCTATTAGGGAATTCAAATTAAAACTACCACAAGATATCACTACACACCCATTAAAATGGCTTAAATAAAAAATAGTGATAACACCAAATGTTTCCAAGGATATGGAGAAACTGAGTTACTCATTGCTGGTGGGAATGCAAAATGATACAGACATTCTAGAAAATAGTTTATTGTCTCTTGTAAAACTAAGCAAGCACTGCCTATACAACCCAGCAATTACACTCTTGGGCATTTATTCCACAGAAGTAAAAATTTATGTCAACACAAAATCCTGCAAAAGAATGTTCACATAGCATCTTTTTCATAATAGTCAAAAACTGGGAACAACCCAGTGTCCTTCAGTAGGGAAACAGTTAAATAGGATACAATAAAAAGGAGCAAATTACTCATACACACACATCTAGGATGGGTCTCAAGGAAATTATGCTGAGTGAGAAAATTCAGTTTCCAAAGAAAATATGCAGTATGATTCCAGTTATATAACCTTCATAAGATGACAAAACAAAAAACTTATAGAGATGAACAACAGATTAGCAGTTTCCAGGGGTTGGGGAGGAGAATAGGGGTGGGTGTGATTATAAAAGGATAATAAATGGTAGCCTTGTAGTGATGGAACTGTTCTATATCCTGATTGTACTGGTAGTTACAAGAGTCTATGCATTTGATCAAATTGTGTGGAACCATCCCCCCACACACACACATATGTGTGTGTGCACACACCGTATACATGTAAATCTGTGAAATCCAAATATCTATACTAGAATTATGCATGGATAGTACCAATGTTGATTTCCTGGTTTTAATATTGTATTATAGAATCAAAATGTTATCATTGGGGAAACCCAAGAGAAGGAAGGATACATAGGTCCTTGCTGTAGAAAGTTTATGAGAGCTGGAGTTGTTTGATGAGAAGCCTGGGTAGCAAAAGGCCATGGTACTACTTAGTTCTATCTCTTACAACGGCTCCTTGAAGAATTGGTGGGTCTAGGCTTTTGAATGTTTCTTGGAAGAAAATATGTTCTTCTCTTTCTTATGCCTGTTATTCCTATTCTAGATATTGCCATTCCTCATTATGAAATACATGGAAACAGGATAAAATTTTAGAGTTTTCAAAACTCTTCAAACTCTTTGAAGATTTCTCTTCCTTCTCCATTTATTTGGCATCATCAACATACCCAAATTTATTAGGCATGTATTTTGTGTCAGTTGCTATTGCAAATTTTTAAAAACTAACTTAAAAGAAAAATGGAGATGTTTGATTTGCCTAAATTCAAACCTCAAAGGATGGACCTGGTTTCAGGCTTGGTTGCACGTCAGCATGTAGAGCAATATTGATTGCTTTTTCTTTTACCCTCTCATTGCTGCCCGGTGTCACTCTGAACCAGCTCTCCACATAACCTATATGGCCCTTCCATGTCAGATTCACAGAGAGTGATGACACCTGCGCCATGACCCCTGCACAAACCTAAAACTGATCCCTGAACTGCGTAAGGTCATTATAGAAGACAGAAGGCCTGGTTTTTCAAAGAGGGAATGTTGTGTAGGCAAAAAATTATACATTCATGTTTTATGAATAACAAAACCTGAAGCTTTCAGAGGTCAATTATCACCCCCAAATCTTCTGGTTGGCAGGTGGTATTGCCATTACTCGGAAGTCAAGATGTCCATCTCCACTGCTGAGTCTCTCAATCATGGAGTCATACTGTCTCTAAGAATTACCATTCTCCTACTTAGATAATGCCAGTTTCTAATAATACTTGTACATTTATTTTTATTTTCTACCATATACTTACACTTTTTTCTTTATCAGTTCTAGGTTCTCAAGTCTCCCAAATGGATTAGCATAAAATAGGAAATAGAATCGAGGAAGATTCTAAATAATGGTTTACACAGTGAAAAATTGCTTATTATTCCAATGCAGGGAAAAACTGCTTGTTATTCCCACATATCACTATTTGTGCAGTTGACATATGCTCATTGTCCCTAATTATCAGAAAAATGTAAATCAAAACCACCTTAAGATATCTATCACCTAACCCCAGTGATAACAGCCCACATTGCAAAGCCACAAAGCCCCAGATGCCGATCTGAATGTGGAGAGAAGGAAATATTTTCTAACCGTTGGTGGTACCACAAATTAAAACAACCTTTTTGGAAAGAAGTATGGAGAATCCTCAAGGAGCTAAAAGTAAACCTTGCATTTGATCCTGCAATCCCATTACTAGATATCTACCCAGAAGAAAAAAAAATCATTTTACCATAAGGACATTTGCACCAGAATGTTTATTGCAGCTCAATTCACAATCACCAAGTGGACAACCCAAGTGCCCATCAACTTACAAATGGATTAAATAAATTATGGTGTATGTATACCAGCGAATATTCTTCAGCCATAAAAAAAGATGGACACTTTGCATCTTTTGTATTTACCTGGATGGATTTGAGTAAAGTATCCCCAAAATGGAAAGGCAAGTATCCAATATACTGAATACTAATATGAAACCAATAGATGAACAACCACATGCCTACACGAGAGAAAAACACAGCCACATTCAAGTGGGAGAAAGGAAAGAAGGAGGGTTGGTGCATTATCACCTAGCAGGCACAAGATAGGGGTACATGGCACACCTCCTGGGTGAAGGGCTCAACTATAGCTTGGACTTTATCCAACAAATGAAAACAATGTAACCTAATCATTTGTACCCATGCATTAATCAGAAATTTAAAAAAAGAAGAAACAGGTAAAAAGTCACATAATATTGTAAATAAAAGTTTTGCAAATCAGATTATCTCCCTAATTCATTTACATTTATTCTTTAGTGCCCACTGTGACACGCTCTCTTAACACCAGCAAGAACTTGAGATTATAAGAACAATATAAAGCTAAAATAAAATAAATATTTTTAAAATGATAAATGTGAAAATAATACATAAATAAGTACTTGCCCACATGAAAGAAAAACACAAGTATATTGAAGACAGGGGAAGGGGGAAAGGAAAGAAGAGGGGATGATGGCAGGTTCTCACCTAATGTGCACAATGTGAGGACACACAGCACACCCCCTGGGTGAAGGGCTCATCTACAACTTGAACTTTACCTTAGAAATGAAAACAATGTAACCCAAACATTTGTACCCTCATATTGATGCAGGACAAGGCGGCCCTACAACCGCAGCCTTGGCCCTGGAGGTGCTGATGCTGTGGTGGAACCAGCTTGCTGGACTTGCCGGAAACCTGTGCTGAACACACTGGCAGCTTGCTGTCTCCTTCCAATGCTCTTCTGGCTAGTACATTTCATGGATGGCCCTTGCTGTCTCCTCCTCAGCACATCTAAGTGGTCAATGTCATGTCAGTTTCCAGGGCCTGGGTCTTCATTAGATAGCTGCCTGTAACTGATGAAGACCCACGCCCTAAGAACTTCCGGCAAAACACCCCCCTGGGAATATATAAACCCCTGAGCAGAGTGCTCAGGGGCAGACCTCGGCTGGACCTCGGAGAGGGAGCAGGAGAGCTTGTTACTCTCCTGGGTCCTCTTTGCCTGGAGGTTTGGTTTTTCCTCTACTTGTAATTCTTTCCTGTAAATAAATCCTGACTTACCACTACTCTTGTGGTCCGTAGATTCCTTCTTCGAATTGCCGAGACCAAGAACCAATATTAATCTGAAATTTAAAAAATTTTAAAAAGAAAAAAAGAAATAAAAAATGTTGCTTAGAGTACTCATTCTAGTAAAAGGAGACAGATAATATACAAACCGACAACTATATAGATAAATGGGTTGGCACCTGTGCTCAGTGAGTAGGGCAATGACCCCATATACCAAGGGTGGAGGGTTCAAACCTGGCCCCAGCCAAACTGCAACAACAACAACAAATAATAGCCGGGCATTGTGGTGGCTATTTTATCCATATGGTCCACTTAAAAAATCAGAGCTAAAATTATGAGAGACACTAGAGATGTTATAAAATGAATAGTGATGACTTCTTTTATGACATTAACTAAATGTCACTTGTTTTTATATTCAAAAATTTATTCCTAGTCTCTTTTTATTTATTTTAACTTTTGAAAAAGTATCATATTATACCAACTCTTTTATTTTTATTTTTATTTTTATTTTTACTTTTTGCAGTTTTTGACCGGGGCTGGGTTTGAACCCCCCACCTCTGGTATATGGGGCCAGTGCCCTACTTCTTTGAGCCACAGGTGCCACCCCAACTCTTTTATTTTTATTTTTTAAATTACCTTTGGCCAAATGCAATAAAATTTGAACTGAATATGTCTATACAAGAAATGTATGTATATTTTCATAAATACCAGATGCCTTTGGGAAATATAATGTTTTTGTTCATTTGTAAATAGATCGAAAACCAGCCAGAAATAAAAAATGGTTATGCAATTTATTGTGTAGAAATAAAAATTACTTTATCTTTCCTTGTAGTTTTATAGTTATCATTACTTTTAGGTTCCATTTTTATAATACCTCATAGGTCTAGAAGTATCTGTTTTTCTGCCAGCTTTGTCTGGGTGTGATTCATAAATGTGTCAAAAAACCTAATAAATCTTTCACTAGTATGTATTAATATTTTAATTGCAATTTAAAGAACAGAGAAAAGATTTTTCAGTCAATGAATTGGAAATATTTTAATGTAGTAATTTAAATTAATTATAAACTGCTGTTTTTTATAATATTTTTACTATCAGTTTATCTATCGTGAAAATCTAGCTATGTGGGCATTGGTATAAGTGCAAAAAGCTATTGAATTTGCTTTTTAAAACATTCTCTTATTACTTTTCTCAAAATAAATTTGTCTTTCAAGACTGTCTCTGAGATAAGCATTCTCTGCCCTATTTCTCCAAAGGGCTCCCCACCACAACCCTCCAGACCTCAACAGACTGAAGAGAAAAAACCTAGATTCTTTCGCAAAACACAAAGGCAAAAACAGCTCTTAGACTTTCATACAATTCTTTTATTTGCTATCAATCCACACTATTGGCTTTGGGTGAACCTAAAAACAACCTCTAAAGGAAGGACTGTTAATAATGTTGCCTATTATAGTATTTCTGTCACCTATTTAGAATTAAATTTATCAAGTACTTATAGAAAATAAGAAAGGCTTCCCTTTCCTGCAAAGGATGTTATTTCTTACAATTATGTATATTGCTATGTCATTATCAGGGCAAAGTTAATCATCCTAATCACCCTACAACAAGAAGTCTTAAGAAACATTGATTTATTTGTTTTGCAGCCCTCCATTTCTTGTAATCATTGCATTTTATTGTCTTTTGGAAGAGCATTTGTCCCAGAGTGATCTCTCAGTCCTGTGTAGGTCATCCAAAAGTCCTTCCCAGTTCACACATTTTCTTGGAAGCAGAGAGGTTGATATCTATATAATTCGAAGAGATGGATGGGAAAAGGAATAACTAAGATTACTGGGTTACTATACAGCATATGAGTTATTAGTGTTTAAAGAGAACACAGTTCAAAATAGGAATTTCATCTGGATGTCAAAGGCATTTGTGGAAAGAGCCAAAAGGTACCCTGTCACTAAATCGCAGTTGCCCATAAGTTGACAAATGACTTTCTCTCCTGGAGCCTGAGCTCTGTAGCTCCACAGCCGTCTTCTGTCATGAACTCTATTTAGAGATCATAGGTTAACTGGGTCTTTGGAGTAGTTTGTGTTTGACTTCCATACTCAGTAGAACTTTTACTCTTTAGAATTACGCATCCTTAAACACAAATTTTTCATACATTTCAAATTTGAAAACAGGGAGGTATTTCTAAATACTTCACCCTTTCATGGACATAGATAGGAAAGAGCAGGAAAATTGGAAAGATACATTTTCTAAGTCCATTTGGGCTGCTATTAAAAAATTGCCATAACCAGGTGGCTTATAAACAACAGAAATGTATTTCTCACAGTTCTGGAGGCTGGGAATTCTAAGATCAAGACTGGCAGATTCCATGACTGGTGAGGACCCATTTCCAGGTTCCATAAATGGCTGTGTTTTTGCTGTGTCCTCATGTGTAGAACAGGCAAGGCAGTTTTCTGGGTCCTCTTTAATAAGAGCACCAAGCCAATAGGTGGCTCTGCCCTCATTGCCTAACCACGTCTCAGAGGCCCCACCTCTAAATACTGTCATATTGGGGGTTAAGATTTCAACACTGAATTTGTGGGGGGCGCGGGACACAAACATTAAGTCTATAGCATGTATGATAGAGTGCAAGTGGTCTGAGAGAAGACAGAAAGCTCACTGAATGAGCGGGTGAGCACCCTATTACCAGAGAGCATTTAGGCATGGCCTGTGACGGCTCACGTCTGGATTCCAGCACCCTGGGAGGCTGAGCTGGGTGGACTACTTGAGCTCAGGAGTTCGAGACTGGCCTGGCAATAGTGAGATCCTGTCTCTCTATTGGCACGCTGGCTGAGTTCAATTTTTTTTCACCATTTTGCAGATGGAGGCACCATAAAGGGCCCCGTATTTACCAACGATCTCGATCTTTCTGGTGCTTTTAGCCATGTCTCCACGAACCAGGCCCAAGCCCAGATGTCTTAATTAATGATCTTTAAAAATTTTTGAGGTATACCTAAGATCCTCTCACGGCACACCAGTGTGCGGCTGCACACAGGTTTAAAATCACTGAGTTACAGCATAGTCATTGATGCAGACACACTACATTCTCTTTCCTGTTTGGCTTCTTTCATCATGACAACATTTCAAGGTCCATCCATGTTGCAGTTTGCATCACGACTTTGCTCCTTCCCGTGGCTGTGGCAGGGCCTTCTGTAGTGTCCTCTCACTTGGTCTTCCAGCTTCTACTGAGGTCCCTCAGAGTGTGTTCACCAACGATCCCCAGAGGGATCTTTTTCAAATGTAAATAAATCATCTCTCCTCTACTTAAAATCCTCCAAAGGCTTCCCATTTCAGAGAAAAATTTGAGCTCCTCATCAGTGATCAGAACATGCCTACTTCTCTGACCTCAGCTCCCCACTCCACTCACTCACTCTATGGCTGCTACCCTGGCGTCCTTCTGCTCCTCACACCTTTCAGGCTTGTTTCTGCCCCAGGGCCTTTGCACTTGATGGGCCCTCTGCCTGGCCTCCTTTTTCACAGTTCTTCCCGTGACTGGTTCCTGCTAACATTTCATAAAACCTCCTCAGAGAGATGTGCCTTAGGTGACCCTGTCTGAATACCTTTCCATGTAGTCTGAGATACCTTCTATTATTTCATTACTCTGGCTTAATTTCTTCATAGCATTCATTACTATCTGAAATTGCAGTGGGGAGGTTTGTTTATTCGTGTATTATCTGAGTCTCTTGAAAATTTGCCTACTTCATCAAGCAGAGATATTAACTGATTGGGTCATTGATGTAATCCAAGCTTCTAGAATGAAGCGTAGTAGGTGCTCAATTAATATTTGAAGGTCTGAATAACTGTCTTACTTAGAATCCCTAAATCGTCTAGATGTTGCCTCTACTCTCAGTTCAGGAAGCTGGGTCTCTTTGCCTATTAGCAGACTTCCCCAATGCCAACTACAGCCTGACTGGATTTCTTTCTATGACAGACCCTCACATTCTTCTGACACTTCACTCTCCTTCTCTCTATACCCCTCTGTGATGACATTTCTGGGTATCCCTGTCACAGACTTGCAGGTCTTGCTAATCTGCAGGCCTATGACCTAGTATGCCTTCATTCTAACAGGACGTCAAGCAGACCAGTTGCCAATTTGTTGTTGAGAGTATAGGTGAGATGAATCAGCATGATATTAAGAATCAAACTTTTAGTCTAGAACAGAGTTAATGGAAATGTTTTCAATGCTGATGGCATTTACAGATATATAAGTGCAATTTCAATGAATGTGAACTTCTAGGGACAGGTTGGAATGTTTGTAACCAAATTATCACGTCGTTAATACAATGATCTGGGATTTAGCTTCTTCAGGATTCTTGGACAAAAAGGGATGTGCAGGATCAGCTTCCAGGTAGTGATTTGTTCCAATATTTGTTCCTAGGGAAATAAAGAGCCTAATCACCTCCAGGGCCCCATACCCCATCCATCTTCTCTTAAAATCCAAGTCACATGATGGCATGACTGAAAAGCCTGCCAGTGTTTCCTTAAATGTTTCTTCAAAATAACAACTCATATCAAACCAACAGAAAAGCCATAAATAGGGAGTAAACATTTGCTATGTATTTAACCGACAAAGGTTCCAGGAAAGGAAAAAAAAAAAAAAAAAAAACGACTTAACGACCCAATGAGGAGAAAATGAAAAAAAGAGATAGATTTTCACTGAGACGTTTCACTGAAGAGCGAGCAATAATGGCCAGCACATTTGTGAAAAGACAGTTAATCTCATCAGTAAACTGGGAACTGCAAATTAAATCCACAATGAGATTTTAAATTCGCCAGACTGGCAACAATATTTGCAGCCATGGAAACTTCATTCACTGTCGCTGGGAGTGGACATTGGTATAACACTTTGGAAAACAATTTACAGTAAGGTTTACCCAGATCATCCCCTGTGACCTGATAACCCTACTCTTGTTAGTTCCTTAGAAAGGTCTGGCATGTGTACACCGGGGGACATGTTAAAGACCATTCTCAGCAGCCTGGTTCATGCAGGAAAAACTCGCAATGCACATGTGTCTTCTGCTGGCCTGGTGGGGACATGAGAAGCACGCAGCCCTCTGTTTCAGGCTTCTTGGTTCTCAGTGAGCCTCACATGCCACACTGGCTGCGGAAACTGGTGATCTTCCAGAGCACGTCTGGGAGAACTGGGAAGAGGGTCACAGACATAGAGCTTTGTTCATCTACCTACATACTTACGTCACTTACATCCTTTACACTATGTTCTTTTTCTTTTCTTTTCTTTTTTTTTTTCTTTTTACTGCTTTGGAAATAAATCATAGTACAAGCAATTGTGAATCAAAACTTTTCTCACCCATCCTTGAATCTGGACCAGACCCTATAATCTGGCCTTTCACATATGTTTCCTGTATATAAAGAACTTAGAAATGGTAGCCATTATTTATTTTTACCTGCTCTGTCAAGAGTTTTACTCCTTCCTCTCTATACATCATTCTGACGAAGCACTAGCCCAGGCTGCCTTGTAATAAGCCATTTAGGTATGGGTCTGGGGTCCTTTACCAAATTCTATTTCCCTTGAGAGAGGTCCTGCTGTAACTACATGCTGTACCCCCAAAGGACTTGCCTTGCATATGGGAGGCCGCACTGTACATGGCTGATACACTGAAACCCCCGATTTAGGGAGAGCATGGTAGCGGAGTAAAATGGCCAGCGGCCCCTTCACCTGCTGATATCCCTGAGCAGATCCTTTACAACCTCTGTCAGCATCATCCAAAGAAAAGCACAGTACTTTGGCATCCCAGAGATGTCATGAATATTAAATGAAATAGCATGAGAAGGTGCCCGACACCAAAAATGCTCCTTTCAAAATGTTAATGTACTTCCCGCCTTTTCCTAAGCTGTTCTTCACCTTTCAAAAGGAGGTCAAACGAAATCAGTTTTCCCTCTTTCTCTGGAAGGAAATTAGAACTGTATCAGCAGCTTCCTGGATGTTTCTGCTAAAGAAGTTAAAGGAAAGTACGCAGAGAGATCAGGTCACGCTACAAATCAGAATGCTATACCTGCAGAAGTGCACAGAAAAAATTGTAACCTTAGGCTTGCAAATGCACAGGACATCCAGAGACCACCTAGATCTATTAGAAACGCGTGTGTGGTCAAGCTTCCAGCAGTCCATTCTTCTTGATCCTTCATCAACAGACAACTGCATTTCCCTAAGCTGTCTCTCTTAGGAGATGGTCAATAGTTCTACTTCACCGCTGCCCCGGCTCTGCTCTAAAACGCACCAGGCATCGTGCTAGGAGCTGCGGTGCAAAACAGAGGTGCTGCGCCCGAGGTTTGCATTCCGGCCCTGGACGCCAGTACCGTCCAGTGCAGCAGAAAAGGCTGCCCAGGGAGGGTGAAGAGGACGAGGAGCCCCAGGCAGAACCGAGAACGAGAAAGCGCCGCCACTACCGATCAAGCCCTTCCAAAGGCGGGAATGGACGTGCGTCCGATCAAGCCCTTTCCAAAGGCGGGAATGGACGTGCGTCGTTACAAGTCCATCCTCCTCCACGCGAACCTGCGTGGGAGCTGAGTCAGAACCCCCGGCCGGGGGCTCGGAGCGCCGCGGAGCCGGGCGGGGGCGGGGCGGGCCTCGGTGACGCCGGCCGGCTGGGAACGCGCGCGGGGACCGCGCCGCAGCAGCCCACGTGTGCGCGAGATTTAAAAGTTGGCGGCGCGCGGGGCGGTCAGTGCGGTGGCCGGGCCCCACAAGCTGCACGCCGGGGACGCCGAGGCACGGCCAGGGCACGTGGCGGAGCAGCGCAGGTCCGCAAGCGCCGCGATGCGGCGGGCAGCAAGCCGCCGCCCCGGGCGTCCCCCCGGCCTGGTGGCCGCGGCGTCCCCGCTCCTGCCGCTGCTGCTGCTGGTCTGCTGTGCGGGCGCCGGCCGAGGTAAGAGCCCCGCGCGGCTCGCCCTGCTCCGCTCACCGCTCTCGCTCTCGTCCCCTTGCTCTGCTCTTCGCTTGGCTTCCGGGACTTACCTTCCCCTCCTTCTTCCCGCGGTTCTCGCCCTTGACAACAGACCCGGGTCGCCGCCCCGGGAGGTGGCCGGTCCTGGGCGCGTTTCTCGGTCGCCGCAGAAGCCCCCAGCGGAGACCCTGCGGGGGGCAGGCTCGGTAGGTGGAGACTTGTGAGGCTCCCGCACACTCGGAATGTCCAGGCTCCGTGGCCCGGGGGTAACGGGAATTAACGTGGTGAACAGGAAAGGCTTTCCTTTTGATCGCAATTATTGGAGGGCTTGATGCAACGGAAACTTGGAGAGCGCTCAGCCTCCAAGTGGGTGGCTTGTGTTCGGTTCACATAATCCTGAAAGGTCAAACAGGCCGTGTCCTGGCCCTGTAGAAGGGGAAAGAGTGCGCGCTCTGCGTCTTACAGGTTTTCAGCACCAAGTCAGGCCACGGAGGACAGACCTCGGCGCGCAAAGTTGGAGAGGCAAGTGTGCAAGCCCGACTTTCAGGTATTGCTACAGCTAAAGCCAGTGAAGGCAGAAGTGATTTGACAACCTTAAGGACTTCCTAAACTTGGTTTAGAGAAAGAAATAGGAAAACCAGGGTCTGGGAAGTAGCTCTTAAGCTTTGGGGGCACGGCAGAGCAGAACGCAAACGTTCTGGGGTTGGATAACTTCCTTGGTCCCCTAAAAGTTACAGGTCACCTTTCCAAGTACCTTGGGGGAACCGTTATTCATCCCCCAAACTGTGACGCTAGGGACCCCTCCTGTGCCAGCCACTGCCTTCCCTCCCCCGTGAATTCTTTGGTGCAGCGGCAGCTCCCTGTGCTGTCCTGTCGGTGCCGTAAAGGTGAGCAGACCGTCCAGTACCCTGGGGACCTAAGACCACAACTGCGGAGGCCTGTCAGAGCCTGTAGCCCAGCCCTCCATTAGAGATGGAGAAATGGAAACTATTATATTTTTACTAATCTACCTTTATTTTTACTAGTCTACCTCCTTGCATTGTTTAGTTAGTTAGTTTTGTTTTGTTTTAGAGAGAGTGTCTCACTTTACTGCCCTCAGTAGAGTGCTGTGGCCTCACAGCTCACAGCAACCTGCAGCTCTTGGGCTTAGGCGATTCTCTTGCCTCAGCCTCCCGAGTAGCTGGGACTACAGGTGCCCATCACAACGCCAGGCTATTTTTTGGTTGTTGTGGTTGCAATTTGCTCGGGGCTGGGTTCAAACCCGCCACCCTCAGTATATTGGGCTGGGGCCCTACTCACTGAGCCACAGACGCTACCCACCTTTCATTGTTTTGATTTTTCTCTTTCCTGAAGCATTGGAGATTGGGGGGTGGGAGGAGTTCCCTGATTGAAGATTAATGTAATTTGGCTTTGAAATCTAAGCAATCATAAGATAACGGCCTTTTCCACATGGCCAGTGTGATACAGCAGGACTTATGCAAGGTAAATGTTCCTCCTTTTCGATTTTAAATACGTTATTGGTAAAATTAGAATTGTAATCTTCTTAAGGAAGCGGAATAGCATAGTTTTAAAAGTGACTTAGCTATCCATGCATGTTGCATGCTGTATTCTTGCAGCGATTATTGCATCAGTGGGAGGTAACAACTTCCTTTAGGGGAAGGGGAGGGGATTTTCAGGCTGCTGGTGATTGAGCAGTAACTATGGAAAGCAGTAGCTGGTAGCTGAAAAGATGAGTCTTGGATTTTACTTCCAAAAGAACATTTCTGCTGGTTGACCAATCATTTTCATAAATATCCCTGGCATTTTTCAAGCAAAAGGATGAGATACCTCCTTCATTACTCAGAAGCCTCCTAGACTGCCCTTTTGTGTTTTCATTCCCCTTCGGACTTGCTCTTAATGCTTAAAAAAGTAATTTTACCTTTCTAAAAATGTGGTGGAAAAGGGGAGAGGGAGATAAACAGTGTGGTCTTCCCTAGCCATGAGTTGCTAAAGAAGGCACTGGGGGATGTGTCACACGTAAGCCAAATCGGAGGTAATCTGCCAACATCAATCAAGATGCAACTGGATGTGTGGGAAACAGTAAAACAAATGTCACACCACCAGAGGGAAATAAAAGTGTCAACCGATGCAACATCTTTGGCAATAAGTGAATTAGCAGAAGGCACACTAGCAATGAGAAGATAAAAGGTCACCCACAGATTCAGCAGTTAATGTTCAAAAACAGTATCAAAATGAAAGAAATTTCCTATAAGAGGAACACATTTTGGATATCTGCAACAATCTGTCACTTGGTTTTTTTTTGCCTGTGACAGTAAGTAACCAACTGGCCAATACTCAATTATGGATGGCCTTTTTTCATCCAGGCCCCTTGCTCATAGAATAATTCTTAACCTTTAATCAGCAGTAATGATTTCCCAGTTCCCAACCCTACAATGAAGTATGCACCAATGATGAGAAAAAGATAATTGACACCACTCTTAGAATAATCAGGTCTTTCTTTCTCTTACACATAATGTATTTACAGACATACAAGTTGTCCATTTATATTATTTGCATCGAAGTGTACTGTATAAGACCAATGATTGAAAAAAAACAAAAAAGACTGATAATTTCACTTTACTAAATAATACTGAAGGGTAATATGTCGATGAAACTTATTAAAAATAGTATAGTTTTATGATATAGATAATAACTATCTCTGAAAACATGGAAAGTAATTTAAGTACATTGTTGATTGCTCTTTGACAGTATAAAGTCCGCATCCAGGGTATCTTGGGAGGAAAATCACATTAACTCTAGTTAACACATAAACAAGGGGAAAAAATAATTCCCTCTTAACATTTCAGTTCCAACATAGAATATTAGTGCTGATTGTCTATAAATTGTAGAAATTTTTTGTTTTTTTAGTTTGGCTTCTCTAGCCTTTTTACCCTAAGACTATGCTTACATATTTTATGAAAGGTCCATAAAGTACCCCCTTTTAACTTTTTTTTTTTTTTTTTTGGCATATTTTGGCTGGAGGTGGGTTTGAACCAGCCGCCTCTGGTATATGGGGCCCTACTCCTTTGAGCCACAGGTGCTGCCCACCCTTTGAACTTTTTTAAGTGCTTGAGTTTAAGTTAGATATAACGGTAATTTCTGAGTGCTCCATGCAAGCTTGGAACAGGCTGGAGGCTTCTAATGGTCTTGGTAAGGCAGTGTGGCTAAACACAGTGCACTGCAGAAGCTTCCATATTTATTTGGGGGTCGGGGATGGCCAGGAGTATAAGCACATAAAGTTGCATTTTTTAAATATATTCGCCCTGTAAGATCACCCAGTACTGTATATTAAAATCTAAGAAACAAGCTTTATACCTTCCTAAAAACAGAATGTGCTCAGAGTATAATCCACCAGACAACTGTGTCTTTGGGATATGTTTGTAGAAGAGTGAGAATATATAATTGAGAAGTGAAGATTATTTGCCTACCTTGAATAGTTGTCCAATGAGAGGGGATTCAGCTGAAATAAAACAACTCTCTATTATGAACTACAAAAACTCTAAATTATTCCTATTACTCAGTACCACAGAAAATATAGTAACTATTATATTATTAGAACTTAAATAAATAATAGTAAAAACTTGTGTGAATTCAAGGCAAGACTTGCCTAAATGTGATAGAATTAGGAAAAATAAATCTATCAGGCTTGGCTTGAAATCTGCCTTCTTGCGTATCTATTTAGGTGATCTTAGACCAATTACTCAATCCTTCCTTCCTTCCTCCAGTTTCCTCCTTTTAAAATGGGGACAACAACAATAATAATATCTATCTTGAAAGGTTGGTATGAGAATTAAAGGACATAATACATTTACAATGCTTAGCGTGGTACTTTACATCAAATAAATGCTCAATCAGTATTAGTAAGTGCTATCTCATTATTTTTAAAAAGTTCTCTTTAAGCCTATTTTTTAAAATGCTTAATTTTGCTATATGGTAAGTCTTAGAAACATTTGCAGTCTTATACTACAGGAGTTGTCTCATTTTTAAGTAAAAGTAAATGTATGTGTTATATATAAGAAATTACTCATTACGTTTAAGTATTCATAAAAATTGAAAATACTGAGATAATATTTATAACTTTCATAGTATGAATTAGAAAATTAAACCTATGGAGAAATCTTACTCTAGAGGATGGAAGCTAGGTAACATTTTTATTTCAATAATAATTAAGACTCTAATAAGTAATCGTTTTATTTATTTATCTATTTTCATTTTTCTTCAACATTTTATTGAATTTTTCATATTGCATCATTTATCCAAAACATTTAAAGCACCAGAGAGAGACAAATGCATCCTTTAAAAAAAGAGAGATAGAGACAAAATACCTCTAGGTGAGGTAATGTTGTGTAAGATTGATCATCAAATTACACATTTTTGTTACTCTACTATGTGATATCAATATCATATCAATATTAAATGACTTAAAAGTATGACATTACACATTCAATTCATGTGTGTGTGAGAGAAAGAGAGCGAGAGAGATCTATGTACAACTACTTGAATAACAGAAATGTCAATAGTAAGTATCATTCAAATTCTAGTGCAATGTGAATTGTTACCAAAAGATTTTACCTGCTTATATAAGTTTTGGAAATAATTCAAACCTGGCTATCTTCTTAAGAGCTGGCAGACTAGTCTTTACTGTTCTAAAAGATCAGTAGGCAAACATTCTTCACAGTCTCAGTTGATAAAACAAATACCAAAGCAACATTTTTTTGTTTTTTCATTTTCTGAACAGATTTATGAAAATTTGGATGAAAATATTGAAGCATTTGTGTCCAATCAATAAAGCGAATGCTTTGTGCAGCTATAACAAAGCCAGTGCTTAAAAAGACAGTTGTGGGTGGTCAGGTATGTCTGCAAAAGTGCCCAAGATCTCTTACCACTCCAGTTTTGTGTGTTTCTAAAGAGCACTGGCTAAGAACAGTATCAAATACCTTAATCCATAGTCATTTTCAAATTAAGCTTCTATTTACTATTTTGTATTTTTAACATCTACTGCTAGGAATGTAGAGGATTGAACCTAGGGATTAACCTAGGGATTTTTTTTTAAGGACTCATAAAATAAAATAGAGAAGAGGGCCAGGTGTGGTGGTTCACGCCTGCAATCTCAGCATTCTGGGAGGCCTACGCAGGTGCATCGAGCTCCGAGCTCCGGAATCAAGACTAGCCTAGCAAGAGCTAGACCCCGTGTTAAAAAAAAAAAAAAAAGTCTCCAGTGCTGTGGAAGGCGCCTGTAGTCCAGCTACTCAAGAGCCTGAGGCAAGAGGCTCACTTAAGCCCAAGCGTTTGAGGTTGTTGTGAGCTATGATCCATAGCAACCTAGGGCACGGAGTGAGTGGTGCCTTTGGCTCAAAGGAGTATATGCCGGAGGTGGTGGTTCAAACCCAGCCCAGGCCAAAAATCACAAAAAAAAAAAAAGAGAGAGAGAGAGAGAAGAGCATCTAAGGAAAGTGTATAGCACAGATTTAGTAAATCAATTCATAAGTTCACTTTACACAGTAAGTTAATATTTATCAGCTCTTTATTCAACTGCTTTCAGTCTGTGTAACTCAAATTAAGAAGCCCTATAATGAAAGGCAAGCATATCACCAGCTTCATGGCCAAAATCTGACTTTTATGTAAGAGGACCATTGGGCTGGTGGAACATTTTTAGAATCTTACACATGCTACTATTAGTCATATTAAATTAAAAATAGTATTCTAAGCTATTATTATCTTAAGAAATTTAGCCCATGGATATTTGATTTTGGCACCTATGTGTTAAAGAAAAATAGCAGTTTTGAAAAGAGAAAGATTGTCTGGTAGTTACTTATTTTTTTCTAAATTCAGTGAAACTGAATTAAACCTGATTAAACTTAGATTTAATCTTGGCCAGCTTAAATCTAAGTACTTGACTTTTAAAGATTTCATGTTTCCAGGCAGCGCCTGTAGCTCAAGGAGTAGGGCTCCGACCCCATATACCAGAGATGGTGGGTTCAAACCTGGCCCAGGCCAAAAACTTCAAAAAAAAAAGACTTCGTGTTTCAACTAATTTTGAATGGCAGTAAAAAAAATTAGTCTTTTACTTTCATCATTTTAATATTAACATTAATTTGTGTTCTCTTTCTCCCAAAAGAAAATAAGACCAAACTTACATATATGGTTTAGCTTATCAGTTTTACAATGATTCCATAATAAAATAAATTTATATAATTGTATTTTCATACTAACTTCCAACAAATAATCACTAGTAAGTATTTAATTACATTCAGAATCTGTTTGAGAAATTTTGTGAAACTTTAAATTTTCCAGTTTGCTTAAAACCACCTTGTTATAATAAAAGTAGGTAGTTTTTCAGAAGTTGAACATATAAATATGTAAAAAGATATTTGGCAGTTAAAAAGCAATGAAAGCGATTTGAATGCCATGGGTTGGACAAAGTAAACTCTACTCTAAAAGATTAGCTATCACATACAAAATGTGATCAAAGGTGTTTAATTTTATTTGCCCCCTCTTGGTAGAATTTAAAAATGGAAAACGTGTTTCAGTAATTAAAACATGCACAAGACCAGAGAAAGTTGCTGCTTACATACTGTTTTACACTTTTTGAGTGTCTTTTTTTGTTTGTTCCAACACTATCACAAAATGTAGCATTTCTGTGACATTTAGTAAGTAAATTTCAGTTCCTATGGATTTGGGGTTGGACAACATCAGTGCAAAGTCATTGCGCTTCAGAGTACTAAATGATTCCTGATTAAAACTGTGATCGCCCAGGTGAAAAATGGCTAATGATGGATTGAATACATGTTTTACAATACAAAGACCCTAACACACCAAATTAAATTTAGGGACAGACTTTTTTATCTCATTTTTTCTTTTTTGTTTATATATTGAAATGTATTTTTCCCCTTCATCCGTAAAATACAGACACGTTTCCTTTAGGGTTTGTATTTTTAGTTCAGTATCCATTCAAACGAATTAAAATACAGTACACACTGTATGCTGCTGTTTACAGATTACCAAAATTATTTATGCTGCTCTTCTTCAAAATAGCATTTGAGATTTAGGTTCCAGCACTAGTTAGTCCAGAAGACATAATCTGGATAATTTGCTACAAAATTATTAGGGATTAAAAAAAAGAAAGAAAAGAAATTATTAGGGATAAAAGTGAAATTGGTAGAAAAATCTCATACTGATTATCTTGACTTTTCATTTTTTTAAGACATTGGTACCCATTTTGTATCAAATTGCTTCCAAATTCGAAAACTCAGTAAAAATACTACTTAAGCAAATTAAATTTTAGTTATAATAATATTCATGCTGAACTAAAAATGACCCTGGGAAAAAGCAAAATGTTTTTATCAAATATAAAATAAAATTCCATAGAGCTGAATCTATAACCTTAACTAATATTGGTTACATATTTATTTCACCTTCTAGATTTTTGTCAGCCTGTTTTCCTTAATACAGTGTGACATCCTTAATATAATATGGAGGTTTTACTTTTAAGCAAATAATTTATGTCATCATTGAAAAAGTCTAAGAGAATTTGATCTGGCAATCTGTAAGCAAGAAGTATAGGGTTTTAAATTTCATTGTCCCTGTATAACTTATAATGGTTGTATATATGTATCTTATAAATCCATCTGTGTATACACATATGACTTTCATTCATTTCTGAATGACTTGTCTTAGAGGAGACAAAGTTAAAATTCACCTGGGAATCTGTGCCTCTTGCCTACCATATTGTCTTCATTAAATATGGCTTCAATTTATATTTTCTTTCAGATTTTACTTAAAGTAATTCTTTTTAAAAATACCTTCATTACAATATAGTTTTCATACTATACAATATAGTTTTCATAAAATTGAGTTGTTTTAAGTACACAATTCAGTGACATTTCTGTTATGCCCAAAACATCTGTTATGTCCATTTGCAGTCAATCCCCATATCTCTCTCAAGTCCCAGGCAACCACTCCTCATTCTGTCATTATATTTTCTTTTTCTGGACATTTCAAACACATAGAGTCACACAGTATTTGATCTTTTATATCTGGCTTATTTGACTGAACCTAGCATTTCTGAGGTTCATGTTGTAGCAGACATACATTGTTAGTTGGTTCATTCTTATGACTGAATAGCATTGCATTGTGTGGATATACTACATTTTGTTTATTTACCAGTTGATGGACATAGTTTGATTGTTTCTACTTTTGTACTAGAATGAATAAATACTGCTATTGAACATTCATGTACAAGTTTTTATTTAGGCACATATGTAATTCATTCTTGAGAGTAATGTCTTTCTAATTTTATTAAGGTTAATTTAATAATTATGTCTCCTTTTACTAAGTCAAATGCTGAAATATCTACATGACATATGTGGGTAATTACATAGACTAAAAAAGGAAAAATGGCATCTGAAAAGGAATTATATAGAGATATTTAATTTTGGAAGAGATACTATAAAATTAACAGGTGGGTATAACTTTATTTTTAGGTGCTCTGATATTACCTCAAGGATTGTGGCCTGAACAAGAAGAACAACAACAGTTGTGGAATGAGGTAAAGAATTATAATCAAACAATTAGTGGAAACTTTGCTTTTCTTTGAAATTATTCTGGGAGAATGAAATAATTGAACTTTCAGATAATTATAGTTTTACCAACATTCTGATATACTAATATCCAGAATTATTATTTTTATTAAATAAAAGAAGGGAAGATGAAAAGGAAGAATACAGCAAATGGTAAAGAAATCAGAAATAAGTCTTAATGATAGAGGAATTATAATAAATGTGAATGTGCTAAAATATACCACTTAAAAGACAGGTATTCTAAGATTATATATTTTTTTTAAGATCCAGAAATATATTGTTTATAAGAGTAACACTTAGAGAAAACAAAAACCAAAAAAAAAAAAAAAAAAAAGACAAGGTATAAAAGGATGGAAAATGAGGTACCAAGCAAATATGAACTGAAAGAAACTTTATGATGAAGGACAAACCATCATCACACACAAATCTTATATGCTGATAAAAGAACAACAGAGCAAGAAGATACAGCTGTCATTAATATGCACTAAAAATACAACCTCAAAATTTGTTTAATAACTGATACAGCTTCAGGAAGAAATAGGTAGATCAACAGTTGTATTGGAGATTTTATGTACCTCTTTCAAAAACTGATAGTTAAAGCAGATAACTCATAAGTAAATATATCAGATATCTAACCATCCAGTTAATTTGAGCTGTTAGAAATGTTTTTTAAACCCTACTTTAAGTAGTATACACATTCTTGTTGAGTATAATTAGAGGATTAAAAAATAGAATGATGTTAAAACAGGAAGATTCCATAAATTAGAAAAAATTCATTTCCTATTAAACTACATTAAAAGTACAGAAGTCTTTTCCCTCAACAAAGGACTCCTTTGAAAAAGGTAAAAGCCTTTGAAAGGAGATGTGATAATGTCTGAAGTTGATAAGGGGTTACTTTTCTAGAATACCTAAGAAACTCCACCGAAGTTTAGATAGAGCTTGAAAATAAAAATAGTCAAAGGATAAAAACAGTTTTCAGCCTGTAATCCCAGCACTGTGGGAGGCTGAGGAAGGAGAATTGCTTGAGCTCAGGGGTTGAAGACTTGCCTGAGTGAAAGTGAGACCCCCGACTCCTAAGAAAAAAAAAGAAAAACCCAGCTGGCCACTGCAGTGAGCGCCTGTAATCCCAGCAGCTTCAGAAGGCTGAGGCAGAGGGATGCCATTGCATTCTGCTCAGGGCATAGGGTGGGACTCTGTCTCAACAACAACAACAAACACAAAGAAATAAAACTTTAAAAAAAATAAGCAAGGAAATTAAAAAAAAAAAAAAAGTTTGCAGGCTCGGTGCCTGTGGCTCAACGGGCTAAGGCGCCAGCCACGTACACCTGAGCTGACGGGTTCGAATCCAGCCTGGGCCCGCCAAACAACAATGATGGCTGCAACCAAAAAATGGCCGGGCGTTGTGGAGGGCGCCTGTAGTCCCAGCTAAGTGGGAGGCGAAGGCAAGAGACTCGCTTGAGCCCAGGAGTTGGAGGTTGCTGTGAGCTGTGATGCCACAACAGTCTATCCAGGGTGACAGCTTGAGGCTCTGTCTCAAAAAAAAAAAAAAAGTTTGCAAAAGAGGAAGCCCAAAAGGCCAGCAAACATCTAAAGAGATGTTCAGATTCATTAGTAATAATTAAATGAAAATTAGAACATAAAAATGTCACTTCCTACCTATCAAACTAGCAAAACATTGAAATCTACTAAGTTGAAAGTGTTAACAAGGATACAAGTGTTAACAAGACCTTCATGCTTTACTGGTGAGGGTGTTATCTGGTAGGGCCATCTGGAAAGCAACCGAGTCGTCCCCATGATCCAGAATGCCATTTCTTCAGATATAGCTTTTACAGAAAGAGATATTTAAAGAAGTCCTTCAACTTCTTGATGCTAAGACATGTAGTAATTTTTCTACTGGAGTTTTTTTTAATTATAGAGCTATCTGGACGCTAGAAACACATACTTGACTAACCATACAGAGACCTAACGGTTTCAAAATGATTCATCAGTGGACTCAACAGAGTTCTCAAAAGCAGATGGTAGCATTCAAAACCGTTAGATTTATTAGCTGAATAAAATGAATGCTGGCTTACCTAAATGGAAAGTGGGCAAGCAGTGTTGCTGCACTCCTCAAATAAATAAAAACAAAGATTGAAAAACTTTGTAGGGCAGCACCTGTGGCTCAAAGGAGTAGGGCCCCGGCCCCATGTACTGGAGGTGGCGGGTTCAAACCCAGCCCCGGTCCAAAAAAAAAAGGAAAAGCTTTGTAATTATTTCCTAATTTGATTAACTGAGCTTTTGAAAAATTCTGATGTTTTTATTCAGGTGAAATTGATGTCTGAGATTCAAGGGTTGTCTGTTCTTGGGCATGGGTCCCTCACATAGTGGGGCAGCCTGGTCTATGAGCAGACAGCTTTCCCCTTGAGCATATACTGTCTTCAGATATGTACACACCATGCCAACTTCAGGAGGGATAACTTCTCCTACCCTGCTAACGAATGGAAGATAACATTTGGAGGTGCTGAGTAAGCATTACTCAAAACTCACAAAAGTCAGAACTTTAAGAGGCTATCTTTTCAGCTTTTTCCTCCCAACTGACTTGTTTTTATTTTTTCTCATAATTTTAATTCAACTTAAAGAATTTTTTTACTGAAGGCCAGGAACAGTAGCTCATGCTTGTAATCCTAGCATTCTGGAAGGCCAAGGCAAGTGGATTGCTTGAGCTCAGGAGTTTGAGATCAGCCTAAGCAAGAGCAAGACCCCGTCTCTAATAAAAGTAGAAAAACTAGCCTGGCATTGTGGGAGGCACCTGTAATCTGAGCAATTCAGGAGGCTGAGGCAAGAGGATGTCTTGAGCCCAAGACTGAGGTTGCTGTAAACTATGATGACGCCACAGCACTTTGTCCAGAGCAACAGAGCGAGACTCTGTCTCAACAAAAATAAATAAATAAATAAATTATATTTACTAAACGCTTATTCTGGGCAAGTTAGATATGATGGGGCCCCTTCCCTCATTCTGTGTGTGTGTTCGTGGTTCTGGATTTGTGTGGTGTGGAAGAGGGTCCATGTGGATAGGCACAAGGGACTAGTGGAATGAAACAGTTCCCCAAATACATGTGATGAATATAGAGAGAAGATGATAAATCCTGCGAGGCTATAAAAGGAGATAGGAGCTTATGCTTTTCCATAGTATCTATACCTTTGTTCTTCTCCAGAGAATCATACATTTTAGGACTTGGAAGCAATAAGGAGCTTGAGAAATTATGACTGAAACCCCACCCTTTCAGTTTGGTGAGAAGAAAAATCAAATTAAACTCATCAAAAAGAATTCTGGGACTCTGAGAAGGGGCCTCTGAGATGTTATGCCATAAACAGGACTCAACCTAAATCATTCGAGGCAGACAAGAATCCGTATCAGTTTTTTCCCAGTTCAATTTTAAAAGGTCACCAAAGAAATAAATGCCGTAAACAACTCCAGACCTTAGTGCTCAGCTTCTCAGCACAGTTTTTTTATGATTAATGTATAATAAATCTCTTTTTCTACAGTTTATAGTCTCTCAAGTATTTTTTTCTTAGGATAAAGTCTGAGAACAGTTATTTGCTGACTATTGCTTGATAAACCTTCACTATGAAAATCCTTTTCTCATGCTGGTTCCATGGCAGAGGACTAGTGGATTGCCTGTGTTGTATGAAGTGATTTTTATGCATGCTGTCATACACGTTTGTCACGCTGTCATTCTGTTAATTTAGGTGACACTAGATTCATGTGTCATAAAGAGCCACATGACAACTGAAGGTCCTCCTTCATTTGAAGGTCATCCTTTAGTTCGTTCCGACATTTCTCAAACCAAATAATACCCATACTCTCAGTGTGAGAAGCATCCTGTCAGCTATTACTGAGACATACACCCCTGTGGCTGGGGGGGAATTTCAATTCCAGGACTTCCAAAGCAAGTTTTAGAGGATCCTCTTTTCCAAATCCATACTCCTAAACTGTCATGAAAGTTTTATTAATGTTATGGAGGTAACTTGAATTTATAACATCTACCTGCTATTTTCTGCTCTTTTTCTGTCCATATCCAGGGTGTAATTGACATTTTTATTTTCTACAGATAGATGATGCTTGTTCACCTTTTCTGTTCGTTGATTACCAGCCTCAGGTAATTCCGATCGGAGGTGTTTTGTAATAACGTAGGCATTTGTATAGTACTAATGTTCTTTATTTCTCCCTTTGGACCCTGATATACATGTCAACACATTAGGTATTATTACATCATTTGCAAGTCATAATCAGTACTATGGGCTTATGCTGTAGAGTGTAAATAAAATAGATTTACAGATGATATTCAAATATTTTGGAAATTATGGAATGTTGAACTGCTAATTTCGAAATCAAATTCTGTGTTAAGTAAAAATTCAATATCCGTTGTTATATTTGGGGAGTTAATATCCTATCCCTTAATTGAGTTTGAAACCCACTGAGAGATAAACTTAGGAGTCTGACTTACAGAGTTCAAAATATCATCATTTATAACTGAAAAATCAATTTGTGAATGTGGCTTTAGATCTGATGCCAAGTGTGTTTGCTAAAATTGCCCCCACAATTAAACTTGTCTGCAAGTCTCAGACAGTGACTCCAAGCCTCTGACCTGAGTCAGTTTCTCAGCCACAGGGCAGAGACCAGGCAAGAACAAGCTGGCTGGAACACTGGCTCCCTAAAAGCAAAGATCTGAACTAAGCACGCCCGTTTCCTCCTCCAAATTTACCCAACAAGGAGTTCACAACTCTTCCAATAGGAAAGAGTTAAGAGGCGGGTTGGGGGAGAGGCCAGGAGTGCTAGTCTAGCTCCTCTGCGTGGAAACATGAGGACTGGGAAGTAAGTGTGTTCTTCTCTTGTCTTTCCTGGGCAATGTGGCTTCTGTCTGCAGCTCACGTGTGAGCTCACTGAGAGCAGTCAGTCTTCCTGTCTTAGCTTTCTTAATTAGTACACTGGTCTCCCAGGCAGAGAACAGGGCTCAGCCAAGACTCCCTGCTCTGTATGTCAAAGCCCTCAGCTCTGTGCCTGGAGCGTTATTCCTATATAACCAGGCTGGCCTTCACACAGTCCTTCCGGAATGTTTTCCTGGATGACGTGGAGAAGCAGCCATGTATAGAGCTGTATTTCTCCTCCTTTAATCCATTTCCCATGCTGCAAAGGATCACTTGCACAAAATTAGAGGCATTATTATGGTAAAAAGCAAGACCAGGATCACAGAAGATGACACTTTGGAACAATATTTCAAATTACTCAAGGAGCATTGACAAACGGATATTAATCAATATCTAAACTTCTGTGTTATATTGAAAATTTCAAGAATTCAGTGATTCAGAATCACTTTTATTTCTTCAGTCCTAGGAAGATGAATTCTAAAGCACTCATTTAGACCCCCATCAAGATAAACTTACATTTTATTGGATTTTTTCACTGTGCATCTTATAAGCTTGATAAATTTACTATTTGCGTCTTTTACATTTACAGTGTAAAGTGTAATAAATTTGTCCATATCCAAGATAAACTAAAACATCATTTATTTGCATATTAACTACTCTTTGATTTTTTACATCTGAACAATGCTTCAAAATATTTTTACCAAATAGAAAACAAAAGATCGGGTGGCCCCTGTGGCTCATCGGGTAGGGTGCTGGCCCCATATACCAAAGGTGGCAGGTTCAAACCCTGCCTCGGCCGAACTGTAAAACAGAAAAATAGCCGGGCATTATGGTGGGCACCTGTAGTCCCAGCTACTTGGGAGGCTGAGGCAAGAGAATCGCCTAAGCCCAGGAGTTGGAGGTTGCTGTGAGCTGTGTGACGCCACAGCACTCTACCGAGGGTGATAAAGTGAGACTCTGTCTCTGCCAAAAAAAAAAAAAAAAAA
>CAUYRH010052063.1:0-21720 GCA_963574655.1 Perodicticus potto | reverse complement strand
TTTTTGAGACAGAGCCTCAAGCTGTCACCCTGGGTAGAGTGCTGTGGCATCACAGCTCACAGCAACCTCCAATTCCTGGGCTCAAGTGAGTCTCTTGCCTCCGCCTCCCAAGTAGCTGGGACTACAGGCGCCCACCACAACGCCCAGCCATTTTTTGGTTGTAGCTGTCATTGTTGTTTGGCAGGCCCAGGCTGGATTCGAACCCACCAGCTCAGGTGTACATGGCTGGCTCCTTGGCCTGTTGAGCCATAGGCGCCGAGCCAGATCTACTCTGTTTATTCATGTTGCCAGAGTTCTTCTGTTGGGTCGCACCATGTTTGTTTTCCACTGTTTGGTTATTAGAACTGGTAGGGTGAGAAGATTGAATTGAGGTTCCCAAGTAGTAGAGATAGCCCCTCACCAAAGCTCTAAGGTTTGTAATTGTGGCTTATCTCCTACAACCTTATGAAGGCCCCTTTCAGAGTTTTGGCTAGAGACTCTGAGGACCTATTTGGTGAGATATCACAAGCTAGCTCTGTTTCAATATCAGCCAACATCTACCCTATCCTAAGAAGCCACAGTATTAGGTTTAAATCTCACCTGTGAAGAGATACAAACAGCTGCCACACCCAGCCCCCACCCTTTAGTTCTTTTCCACTACAGAACTTCGAAGGTCAACCTCAGAATGTCCCCGAGTGGACAGCCCTAGACATGGGTTCCAATTAAATTGTCTAAGGCAGTGCAAACTCGGCTCAACAGAGAGGGGTTCAGGGGTCTCCAACAGCACAATTGGAGCCAGGGATTCACACTTCTGCCCTCCAGACTCATTCCACACTATTGTCTGCTTCTCTGGCCACAGGCACATTTGGAGCCAGGGGCCATGCCCCTGCCTGCCAGTCTTGGTCCACACCCAGCTAGCCTCTGTTTGCCAGACCTTTTGGGGTCAGGGGACCACGCCCCCACCTGTGAGTCTCAGTCCACTGCCTGGCCTCTGTTCACAGGCCCTGTTAGTGTCAGGGCACCACACCCCACCCACTGGTCTCAGTCCTCACCAGGTAAGCCTCTGGTCACTGGAGACAGGGGACCATGCCCTAGCCCTCAGGTCTTGGTTCACACCCAGCAAGCCACTGCTTGAGGGTTCTGTTGGAATCAGAGGACCACACCCTTGCTCTCAGGTCTCAGTCCATGCCTAGCACGCCTCTTCTCAACAGCCCTGTCTGCCAAACTCAGTCCACATGGGCAACCACTCTCCCGCTATGGGTGCTGACAGAGCCAGGGGTTCTGCACCCTGTCCTGCCAGACGCAGTCCAAACTGAGGATCGACACCATCACTAGCAAGGCATAGTCATAAGCAGGGACTGCTCCTCCCACCAAGTGTCCCTTTCTTCCCACACACTCTTTTTTTTGTCCTTAGTCACAGATTCCATCCTGATGGTTGGTGATCCACACTATGCCCAGATCTCTCAGGACAAGTCCAAACATTCTGTGCTCTGGAGAGGGTAGAACTTCAGATTGCCATGAAAGGGGGAAGGGTAGACTGGGAGTTTGGACTTGGAGGGGAAAATATCTGTTCAATGTTATGCCTGGTGGGGTGGTGTCTAGGTTCATAAGTGGGACCTCCCTAGAGAAAGAGACCTGCAGTTTAGTGGCTCTCTCCAGCGAGGTAAAATGAGAGGTTATTTTTTTCCCTGATTGTTTGCAGATAGCCTGTGGCAGGACTCCTGCATGGGGGATGGAGTCTCCCATCCTGTAGTTGATAGGCTTTGTACCTGAAATTTGTTTTCTTGAATGGTCTTAGAGTTACAGCTTGCCAAACTTCTTTCTTGGCTCAACTCCCTACCTTTGGCTTCATAGAGCCTAATTCCATCCAGTTTTTCTTCTGCTCGGTAGCCTCTGCCAAGAGTTGCTACCAGTCGGCCATATCAGCAGATTTAAACATTTTAAAAATTGGGGCAAAATACGCATAATGCAAAGTTTACTATTTTTACCATTTTATTTATTTATTATGTTTATTTATGGAGACAGTCTTACTTTGTTGTCCTGCATAGAGTGCTGTGCCATCATCGTAGCTCACAGCAACCTCAAACTCTTGGGCTAAAGCAATCCTCTTGCCTCAGCCTCTTGAGTAGCTGGGACTACAGGCAGCTGCCACAATGCCCAGTTAGTTTTAGAGATGAGGTCTTGCTCTGGCTCAGGCTGGTCTTGAACTCTTCAACTCAAGCAATCCACATTGGCCTCCCAGAGTGCTAGGTGGGATGAGTCACCTCACCTGGCCTATTTATTTATTTTTTGAATTCAACTTTTTATTGAACATGTTATAAAAGAGATTTGGTCAATAAGACCAAAGTCCACATCATCATCAGACTGCTCAGATTCTTCTTTCTTTGCTTCCACGTTTTTCTCCTCAGTGGGGGCAGGAGTAGTGGAGGGGACAGGATTGCCTGCTGGGGCAGCACCAGCTGCTGGAGTGGGTCCACCAGCCCCTACATTGCAGATGAGGCTCCCGATGTTGACAATGGCTGGAACCTTTGCAAATAAGCCAGGCCAAAAAGGTTCAACATTTCCACTAGCTGCTTTTATGAGGGCATTATCCTCCATGATTGTCACCTCCCTGTTTGTAGAATGAGGGCTGAGCAGGTGCAAAGATCTTGGAGAGGGAGGTCATGGCACTGTGGGGGTTGGTGCTAGTCCAGATGAAGTGAGGGCCTCACCCTAATGGGGCCTTAGCTTTCTTGGAAGGACCAAACACTTTGGCAGCAGCTGAGGAACAAAAGCTACTATTTTCACCATTGTGAAGTGTACAATTTGGCGGCATCTAATACATTCATATTGTTTTGCAACCATCACCACCATCCATCTTATGAACTCTTTTCTTTTTCTTTTTTTTTTTTTTTTTTGAGACAGAATCGCACTATGTCACCCTTGATAGAGTGCTGTGGTGTCATAGCTTACAACAACCTCAAACTCTTGGGCTTAAGCAATTCTCTTGCCTCAGCCTCCCAAGTAGCTGAGACCACAGGTGCCTGCCACAATGCCTGGCTATTTTCCTTTTGCAGTTGTCATTGTTGTTTAGCTGACTCATGCTGGACTCAAACCTGCAAGCCTCGGTGCATGTGGCTGGTGCTATAACCACAGTGCTACAGGCACTGAGCCAGTGTGAACTCTTTTCATTTTCTAAAACTGAAAAAGTATGCCCATTAAAATAATATCTCCCAATCTGCTTCTCCCCCAGCCCTTGGCAACCAGTGTTCTACTTCTATCTCAGTAAATTTGACCATTTGAGGTACCTTGTGTAGGTAGGATCATATTGTATTTGTCTTTGTGTGTCTGATTTATTTCACGGAACATTATGTCCTCAAGGTTTATCCATGTTGCAGCCATGAGTCAGAATTTCCTTCCTTTCCAAGACTAAATAAAATCCCATTATTTGTGTATACCACATTTTGTCCATTTACCAGCTGACAAACATGGGTTGCTGCCATTACTGTGAATAATGCTGCAATGTGTATGGGTATACAAATACTTTTTTGAGTCCTTGTGTTCAGTTCTTTGGAGTATATACCCAGAAGTAGAATAGACAGATTATATGGTAATTCTATTTTTAAATTTTTGAGGAACCGCCATACTGTTTTCACATAGATGCTGCACCATTTTACATTCCTACCAATAGTGCACAGCATTTCTTCACATCCTTGTCAATGTTTGCTATTTTCTGTTTTTGTTTGTTTGTTTGTTATAGTAGTCAAACCTAATGGATGTGAGATGTTATCTTAGTGTGGTTTTGATTTGTATATTCTTAATGATTAGTGTTTTAGTCCATTTGAGCTGTTATTACAAAATACTAGGTAGCTTATCACCAACAGAAATTTACTTCTCACAGTTCTGGAGATAGGAAGTCCAATGGGAAGTGGCATTTTTGGTGTTTGGGGAAGGCCTACTTTCTTACAAATGATACCTTCTCACTATGTCCTCGCATCATGGAAGGGGTGAAAGCACTTGGCCTGTTTTATAAGGGCACTGATCCTATTCATGAGACCTCTCCCTTTATGACCTAATTCCCTCCAAAAATGCTCCACCTCTTAACATCATCACCGTGGGGATTAGGAGTCCAACATATAAATTTTGGGAAGATGCAAATATTTAGATTATAAAAACTAGCAATGTTGAGCATGTACATCACTAATTGGCCAGTATATCTTCTTTGGAGAAAAATCTATTCAAGTCTTTTAGCCATTTTAAAATCACATTGTTTGGCTTTTTGTTGTTATGTTGTAATAATTCTTTATATATTCAGGATTTTAACCCTTTGTTATGTGTATGATTTACAAATATTTTCCCCATTCCCTGTGCTACCTTTTTACTTTGTTGATTGTGCCCTTTAATATACAGAAGTTTTTAATTTTGATGGAGTCCAATTATTTTGTTTTTCCTATTTTTTCTGGATTTCCATGTCATATTCAAGAAGTCATTGCCAAATTGAGGGGTATGTATTCCTTCCATGTTTTCCCCTAAGAATTTTATAGTTTCAGCTCTTACATTTAGGTCTTTGATCCATTCTGAGTTAATTTTTGTATATGGTATAAGGTAAGGGTCCAACTTCATTCTTTTGTATGTGGATATTCAGTTTTACCAACATCATTTGTTGAAAAGACTTTCACATTCCATAAACGTGAAGGTTAATTTCTGGGCCTTTTATCCTATTCCATTGGTCTATATGCCGCTCTTTATGCCACTACCGCATTATTTTGGTTCCTGTAGTTTTGTAGTAAGTTTTGAAATTAGGAAGTGTGAGACTGCCAATTTTGTTCTTTTTCAATATCGTTTTAATCATTCGGTGTGTCCCTTGAGATTCCATATGGCTATTTCTATTTCTAAAAAAAAGCCATTGAGGTTTTGATAGGGATTGCATTAAATCTGTAGATTACTTTGGATAGTATTTTTATCTTAATAATATTAAGTCTTCTAATCCATGAACACAGATATCTTTGTATTTATTGATGCCTTCTTTAATTTTTTTCAGCAATGCTTTCTGGTTTTCAGTGTACAAGTCTTTTGCCTCCTTGGCTAATTTACTTGTAAGTATTTTATTATTTTTTTCTATTGTAAATGGAACTACATTCTTTTCTTTTCAGATTATTCAAGTTCATTGTTAGTATATGGAAATACAATTGATTTTTATGAATTGGTTTTATATCCTGAAACTTTGATGAATTTTAAAATTTAAGTTCTAATTTTTGTGTGTGTTTAATCTTTAGGGGTTCCTCCATATCAGATCATGTCATTTGTGAACAGATGTAACTTTACTTCTATAGTCTTTTAAATTTAAATGTCTTCTATATATTTTTCTTGCCCAGTTGCTCTGGCTAAACTTCAGTACTATACTAAATAGGAGTGCAATATTGGGCGTCTTCATCTTCTTATTTTAGAGAAAAACCTTCAATCTTTCATCCGTAAGTATGATTTTAGCTATGGGTTTCAGCTGGTATATATCATGTTGTGATAGTTAACTTTTATTTAACTAATTTCATGACTTTATTATGAAAAATAATAAAGTTTTATTTCATGACTTTTTATTATGAAAAATTGCTGAATTTTGTCAAATGCTTTTTCTGTAGTGAGATGATCAGGTGATTTTTAAAATTTCATTCTGTTTATATGATGCAATGTATCAATTGATTTTTATATCTTGAATCATCCTTACATTGCATAAATAAATCCCACTTAATAATATTAGTATAATTCTTTTAGTGTGCTACTGACTTCTGTTTGCTGGTTCTTTGTTAAGGATTTTTTTCACCAATATTCCTAAAGGATATTTGTCTGTAGTTTTCTTTTATCTCTTTCTTCTTCTTTTTTTCTTTCTTTCTCCTTTTTTTGGTACTGTTTTTATGTGTCTTTTGTATCAAGATATTGCTGCCTCAGAGAGTGAGTTTAGATGTTTTTCTGATTCATTTTTTTCAGGGGAAGGATTTAGAAGGATTAGTGTTAATTCTTTACATGTTTGGTAGGAGTGACCAGTGCAGTTATCTGGTCCTGGGCTTTTTCTTTTTTAGGAGGTGTTTACTGATTTCTCCTTAGTAGTAGTTATAAAGCTTTTGACATTTTTATGTTTCTTTATGATTCAGTCTTAGTAGGTTATGTGTTTCTAGGAATTTATCCACTTAATCTAGGTTATATAATCTGTTACTGCACAATTGTTAATTGTACTCTTCTATAATCCTCTTTACTTCTGTAAAATCAGTTATAATGTCTTCTCTCTCATTTTGGATTTTAGTTATAAGTGTTATGTCCTTTTTTCTTACTCAATCTCGCTAAAGTTTTATTAATATTATTGATAGCCAACTCTTGGTTTTGTTGATTTTTTTTTATTGGCTTTCTATTCTCTATTTTATTTGTCTCTGCTCTAATCTTTATTATTTTCTTCTTTCTGTTGGCTATGGGATTAGTTCTTCTTTGTCTATGAGTCTCTTGATCATATTTCACTTCCAGAGGTCCATGCATCTTCAGCATCTGCAAATTTGGGTAGGCTCTCCTTATTTATGTAATCTCATCAAGTTTGCACGAACTGATTTTATTTTGAACTCAAATAAGTTTTGAGTTTTTATTGTGATTATGTCTATGTCCAAGGACAGATTCATTTTGCTTTGAAACAAAGTGCTCAGAGGAAATCAGTCTATGTTTTTGCTTCTAAAATATTTAATATAAAGTGCTACCTTAACTTCATTAAGAATAGACACACAGAAATAGGATCCAAATGAAAGTACAGAAAATAGTTAACTTTTCAGAGAAGAAAGGGACTTAGAGTTACATCCACTCTATCAATTTGTAACCTGGATGAGACATACGTTTGGCTTGTGTCCAGCTACTTGATATGGCAAACAGACTCATCACAACAAGGGCTGGAAATTCCCCTTTGTGGTTACAATATGGGTGGGAGTAGTATGTCAATAGCATATTTTTTGTAGCATGCAACAGAAAGCCAGATTTAAAATGGCTTAAATAATGAAGAAATGTATTATCTCCCTCTCTGACTGGTACTGTTCCATGTCTTGGGGATTGGGGATTGCAACCACAGAGGGAGAAGGAGGAGGAAGAGATACTCTCTTTTCCTAACTTAACTCTAAAATGGCATTGAAGTTCTACACTGTCAGGTATGGTAGCCACTGCCCATAGGTAATTATCAAGCACTAAAATGTGGCAATTCCTAATTAAGATGTGATATGAGTATAAAAATGTACTAAATTGTGAAGACTTATGTATGCAAAAAGAAATATATCTCACTAATCATTTTTATAATGATTATACATTTAAATGATATTCAGTATTGGATTATATAAATATAATTTTAAAACTAAGTTTGCCTGTTTCTTTTTACTTTAAAACATGTGAGTACTCTAACATTGTAAATTACATACATGTCTTGCATCATGTTTCTATGGGGGCCAGCCTTGGACAACTTGGACACCCTCTGGACAGGCATGCCACACGCGGTTGTCAGAGGACAAGCATTGGGCGGGGTGGAGGCTGGACAGACAGTTACAATGTCCCTTAATGAAGGGGAGAAGTGGAGGAGAACTGTGTGTTTCTATCCTCATTTAGGATGTGCAGAGATAAAAATAATGACTTTTCAATAAATGAAATCTACTCAGGATTTGAAAGAATGCCAACCCTCCCAAACACACCTCTCTTTTTCTTCTCTCAGGCCTGTTTCTTCCCCCATCTACATGGGGCCCTTCCTCACTCTGGTCGCAGGCTGGAGAAGGTTGATTGAAGGTTGATTGAAGTGGCAGAAGGAGGAGGGGTGGGGGCATCGCAGTGAAGGGTCAGTCCACGGGATCAGTCGCCAATGGAAAAGACAAGTTAGACTAGCCATGTTCAACCTACTTCCCATGAAACTTATTTCTCCCTTCATGGGAAGGATCATCTCAACAGACATGGCTTTTCTGCTTGCTGTGCTTGGCTGGCTTGGAAAAGAGCACAGAAGAACTTGGCAAATGGGCATGGGTGGCCATTGGATTCTTTTCTGGAGCCCCTATCTTTGGAAACAAGCTGGGAGGTGTGGCACGCCATCAGTTTCCTGTGTGATCCTGAGCTGTGACTCCTGACAGCACGGGTGTTTAAGTGCTTCCTACTTCCCTTCTACTTCCTTAGCCCACCTGACCATTTGTACTCACCACATTCCTTGGTATGGAGTCTCTGCAAGTGCGTCTGGCCCCGCTCTCTGTGAGACCTGGTGTGTGTGTTATCATCCTGCAGCTCCTTCTGTTTTATTTTTCAAGGTGTCATCCAGACCATTTGTTTCAGAATCATTGGAGGAGCTTGTTTCAAAGCAGATTCTCTGGCCCCTGTTCAAAGCTACCGAACTGGGTTCTCTGGGGGTGAGGACAGGGAATCTGCATTTCTAACAATCCGCCTGGGTGACTCCCATCCTCATCAAAGTCCTCAGACACTGCCGCAGGGAGCGTGGGTACAGGCAGAGGTGGAGCAGTCCTTTCTTGATGTGGCCCCACATGAGTGCTGTGTCCCACGTGAGGGAAATGGGCCTCTCTCAGTTCTGCAGACAAAGCAGGGCAGTGTCTGGTGGCCTGACGAGTGGTAGTCATGTTCTCTCTCAGGCCAGGATGTGGCCCCTCTCTCCAATGCCTCATGGACACCTACAAGGAGGCCGCACGGGGGAAATGCTAGTGGATTTGTGTCTAGCAAACCTGGTATTCACTGGGGATTTCCTGAAATAACCATGGATTCAGGGGAGGTCTTGAGTTCCTTCCAAAGGGCAAGTAAAGCCTGACAGAGCTTCAGTATTAATGTTAACCCACAGTTAAGCTGCTGAGGCTTGAGGGTAATTAAGTTACAATTATTATCAAAAATTTGCAAATTGGCAGGAAAGCATTGCCCATAATGCCTCTACCCCAGCATTTCTATGGCTTCGTTGTGTGCATTTGGAGCCACATTGTCTGGTAGAGGTGGGGAGAGGGATTCTCGCTTGCTTTCCTAGTTTTGTCTAGATTGGCATGTCTCTACTATACATTCAGGGACTCATCCTTTTCCTTTTCTGGAAGGGCCAGAGATCCTTCAAGCTGGGAGAGTAGCTGGAGTTGCTCCCAAGTGGGAGTGCCCCAGCCTCTCTGCCACGCAGGCAGGGCTGGAGACTTGGAGTGGGCAGGTGCTTGGAGTCAGCTCCCTGTCCCAGGACCAGCGTGTGCACCAACTCTCCACTTCCCTGCTGTGGCTCTGTAGAGTGGAGAATGTAATTGTGTTTGTATGTGGGGAGAATGCATTTGGGGTTAACCCAGAGGGACTGGGGAGGCCATTTGTGAAACTTGCACCAGTTTCCAAGAGCCCAAGATCTGAGTCTATTTCTTAGGTTGGAGTTGAACAATGAAAGACTAGAGCAACAATTTCCTTTCCAGGTATGGAAGGCAATTTCCTCTACGTGGCAGACTCAGCCTCTCATCTTCAGATTTCTCTCCTAAAACTCCCTGCATTTAAGAAGTCTTTGAAATTGGCTGTAGTGCCATGCAGAAAACTGGTATTTCAGAGCTTCAGACTTCTAGAAAGTGGAAGCTCCTTGAATACAAAGTCCAGAAATGGGGGGGTAAGATGGGGGAAGTGCATGGAAGGTGACTGTGGAGCAGAGAACACTGTGAGCTCTAGAATTCTGGATGACCCAGAGTGGTCTTCTTCCCCTTCAAATAAACATCTCTGTCTAATCCAGACACTCAGCTCTTTCTGGATGTGTACAGTTATTTTGGCCTTCGACAACATGGATTGTTTGACATATTCCTGCCTACCCTTTTTTGATCTTACCTGTTAAAAACACTCTTTTATTGTATTAAAATTCAATTGCTGGAGAAAACCTTGGTATCCTCTAAATTTTAATGTAAATGCAGGAGCAACTTCCGTTAGGACATTGCAGGCAGTTTGGGGTCCCCATTATATGCAGGCTGTGTTCAACGGAAGAGATTTATTCTGCAAGTGAAATGTCTAGGAGTTATTATTTTTCCCGCATAGCATATTTATTTCTTTTTGACAGTATTATGGACTCTATTTCTAGCTGACAAGAGAAAACAGTACACAATAACATCTGTGACATTAGACTGGATAAAACCAAATGCACTCATTCTCTTTCAGATGAGAACACCCATTTCAATAACTAAAGGAACTGAGAATGTTTAATGTTCTAAGAACATACTAAGCTGAATTTCAGTGAAAGATGATCCCTGGTTCTTCCTTGCTTGCTTTAAAAATAAACCACATAATTAAATGGCTATAGATACTTCTTCTGTGGGGAGAAAAACAGCAGTCAGATGCTTTGCAATCATGCCAGCAGGGCAGTAGTTTTCCTAACCGTTTGGCAAAATAAAGAATCAATACCAATCAGAAAAAATGCTAACAAAAGGGGGAAATTTCATGGGAGTCATGGGCAATAAAAGATTAAAAATGTGAATAAGACATCACAGGTCAGCATTGAAATTGGTGATGCATTTCTCTGCCAAGGCAGTATATCTAGCCTCTAACCCACTGGTTCTCAACCTTCCTAATGCCGTGACCCTTTAATAGAGTTCCTCATGTTGTGGTGACCCCCAATCATAAAATTATTTTCACTGCTACTTCGTAACTGTAATGAATCATAATGTAAATATCTGATATGCAGGATGCATTTTCACTGTTACAAAAGGGGTCGTGACCTGCAGGTTGAGAATTACCGCTCTAACCAAACCTAGCAAACAGACCTAACAGCACCAGGAGGTCTTCACTTCCCCTCACAGAAAGGCATCTCTTCTCTTGGAGAGACCTTCACTTCGTATGGAGCATTTGGAGTCAGACATTTCACCTGGTTTGAACGTAAAAATCTCCAGAAATGTAAATCTTCCCCAGGCACAATTTCTAGGATTAATATGTTTGGACTTAAAGAACAGAGAGACCATACTTGCTCTCAAAAAGGAAAAGATGATTATCTGCTGGTTCATTCTGTGAATGAAAATGACCCTTTATATAAATTCAACTTGGAGAAATGATGAAGTCAAAACAAGTTCATTATCCACAGACTGAGTTCTGACTAACATGTTAGTGGAAGACATCTCCAACTGGGGATGTGCTATCAGCGTGGTGGAGAGGAGCTCTCAGTGGTTGATAATATTTCAGGGGTCATTAGTTCTTGCTGAGTGGACTCTCATTATTATGGGAATTTCCATATTCCAAAGCCAA
The DNA here is from genome assembly GCA_963574655.1 of Perodicticus potto. Lineage (NCBI taxonomy): Eukaryota > Metazoa > Chordata > Mammalia > Primates > Lorisidae > Perodicticus > Perodicticus potto. The sequence continues at coordinate 10,533 of CAUYRH010052063.1, read as the reverse complement.
ATCCTTTTTTAAAAACCCAGAAAACAATGTTTTGGCACACGGCTATGCTCAAAGGAATGCATTTGACAAATATAAGTCAATTTTATAATATTTCGCCAAATCACAGAGAGTGGGTCTGTATCCTCATCACTTGAAAGAATTGCAAGCCCCCTCCAGTCAGGGGTGTTGTATTGGGGTGCCTGGGCACTCCGACCTCCAGTCACTTTAAGTTGGTGGTGAGCTTGTACCTGTGTCCAGTGGTTTCACTTGGCAATGAGTCTTGCCATGATAAATTCAATATCTATTTTAATACAGGATTCTATATTGGAAACTTGCACACAGATTTTATGTAACTTTAAATTTAAAACATTTTAAAAAATGGTTCATTGAATCATTTTTATATCCTTGTGTTAACATGAACTCCAGAGCTTATCACAGGGGCTTAGTAACAATATCTAGTTCCTGTTTCTGTTTCTCAGCTGGCCATCTGGCTTTTCTTAATCTTTTGAACTTCATTTACTATGGTTAACATTTACTGAGAACATACAAATGTGCTAGACCTTGGGAAAAACCCTTCATTTACATTGGTTTTTACATTTCATTGTCCTAGCATAGCATCCTTATGAAGTAGAAGCTGTCTACCTTAGAGATAAGAAAACCAAGGCTTGGAGAACTTGGCCAAGCCCACTCAGCTCTGCTCCTAAAATCCAGCCAAGGCAGTTTGGAGCCAGTCGGGCTCTTAACAGGTAGGCGCTCCCTGTGTCCTCCCTCAAAGTTCAGGCAACATCATGTTACCATTCACATGCCTGCAACCTTATTACTCAACTAATATCTCTGCCCTGAAACTGCCAATATTTTTAGTCCTGATGAATTTCATTCAATTTTCTTCCTTTTAGTTTTGCCTCACCTTTTTATTTCCTGTTTCCAGAATTGTCTTGCATGCTATGTAGTTATGGAGAAATGCTTGTTTTCTTGGTGTTAAATGAAACTCCTGTCCTTGTCTGATTTATCGCCCTTGTTGTTCCAGCTTGCTTAGCTTTAGTAATATAGTTTTTACTCCAATTCAGAGGCAACCTGCAGAGGAAATAGCACAGCATCTGTTATTTACATATTGATGTACGAGATCTACAAAATATAATGGTAGTGTCTGATAATCCAGTTTCTGTACTGCCCTTTTCTTTATTCTTTTTGAAATGATGACACAAAATTTTATCACCTGGCTTGATCTTTTCCTGGAGCAATCTGCTATTTGTAGAAAGATCTAAAATACAGGGTTTTTTCTTATTTTTTTCGATTGTTATGGCTATGCTTCTTTCCAATTGGGAACATTCTAATTTAAAAAAACACTGGAAGAACCTAATGGTACAAATATATCTGTGAACAATGAAGTGAAAATATTAATGTTTCATATTCATTATAGCATTAAAATAATAATTAAAAGTTGGGGGAATAATATAAATATGCCCCAGTAAGGAATTGGTTAAATACGTAATATGATATCGATATGTTGGAATTTCATGCCATCCTAAAAATTACATTTTAGGACAGTATTTTAAAGAATGGAAGAAGCACTCTGGGAGGCTGAGGCCGGTGGATTACCTGAGCTCAGAAGTTCAAGACTAGCCTGAGCAAGACTGAGACCCCGTCTCTACTAAAAATAGAAAAATTAGCTGGGTGCGGCCTATAATCCTAGCACTCTGGGAGGCCAAGGCAGGTGGATTGCCTGAACTCACCAATTCTAGACAGGGAGACCATTCTCTAAAAATAGCCGGGCGTTGTGTTGGGCGCCTGTAGTCCCAGCTACTTGGGAGGCTGAGGCAAGAGAATCACTTGAGCCCAAGAGTTTGAGGTTGCTGTGAGCTATGATGTCACAGTACTCTATTGAGGGTGGCAAAGTGAGACTCTGTCTCAAAAAAAAAAAAAGGTATGGAAGAAATATTTTTTAAAAAAATGTATGGAAGAAATATTTATGATTATTAAGTGACAAAACCTATTCATAAAATAGTATGAGCTATTCTTAATCCATGAATTATTTAGATGTGTATTTTTATTTCTAATTTTTAAAAAATTTCTGTTTGCAGGGGCAGCACCCAAAGGTCAGTGGGTAGAGCGCTGGCCACATACACTGATGCTGGCAGGTTTGAACCTGGCCTGGGCCAGCTAAAACAACAATGACAACTGCAACAACAACAGCAACAAAAAATAGCTGGGCATTGTGGCAGGCGCCTGTAGTCCCAGCTACTTGGGAGGCTGAGGCGAGAGAATTGCTTAAGCCCAGGAGTTGGAGGTTGTTGTGAGCTGCGACACCATGGCCTTTTACCCAGGGCAACAGCTTGAGACTGTTTAAAAAAAAAAAAAGCACACAGCTAAATTTTGGTTCTAAATCCAATTCTGAGAGTCTTTGTGTTTTAATGGGAGGGTTATCTAATCTATCCTTCATGTCTTTTGATTTTCCTTTTGTATTGTCCATGTCTTTGTCTCTTAGGGCTGTATCCAGGATAATTTCTCCAGATTTGTCTCTGAATTCACGGTAAATCTTCCTTACTATCTAACCTGCTGTTTAACTCATCTCTTGGGTTTCAATATGACTATTTTAAAATACTAAGGTCTTTGTTTTTCACATCCACCTGTTCTGATTTCATAATGCCGTGTTACCTTTTTATGACATATTTATTTATCTGTTTAAACATTTAAAATGATTATTTCATTTTTTAAAGTTGAAAATATTGCTCTTTTAGTTTCAGTTGCTGAGATTTGAATTTGACTATTTGGTGAGGCTGTAGAGCAGCTTTCCTGGCATTTGACTACCTCACGTGTTTTAAAAATGCAGCCTCATCTCACATAAGCATCAGCTCCTGTAGGAGCTCCAAGCATGCTCTGCCCTGTGGAGCTCTCCCTGTGGAGAAGTTTCACCAGCATCTCTGCCCAGGATTTAGAGGGTAGACAATTCTATATTTATGTACTGGCTGGATTTTCACTTCACATGACAGCTCAAAATTAACTCCCATACGGAAGATTGGGCTGGACATCCCAGTTTTTCTCATATATCGCCCAACCTAAGGTGTGGTGTTAATCTTAGTGCTAGATTTTTGTCTGGATTTTGGAATGTAAATGACACAACCTTGGCCAGTGCTAGTATGCAACTGACTATAAGATCCAATGAGAGTAACTATGTGCTTTTATGGGCTTGACATTTTATAACTTAAATATCTATCAACAAATGATGATCTATTGCAGTAGTTCTCAACCTGTGGGTCGAGAGACCCCTTTGGGGGTCGAATGAGCCTTTCACAGGGGTCCCCTAAGACCATCCTGCATATCAGATATTTACATTATGACTCATAACAGTAGCAAAATTACAGTTATGAAATAGCAACAAAAATAATTTTGTGGTTGGGAGTCACTACAACATGAGGAACTGTATTAAAGGGTCAAGGCATTAGGAAGGTTGAGAACCACTGATCTATTGGTTGACCTTGACTGTATATAAATTTCTCAAGTCACCACTGCTATCACTCTGAGCAGCATGATGTTTTGTTGGGGTTTGGTAGGAGCTGTGCTGGACACTAGAATGCTGAGTGGCATCCTTGGCCTCTGCACACTAGATAAAAACACCCCCACTCCAAGTTTTTAAAAATGTCTCCAGACAGTCCCAAATGTCTCCTAGGAGGCAAAATCACCTGTAACAGAGAACTGCTACCACAGGGAAATGACATGTTCCCTTTTAAAACTTAGCAACTAAGTGTGAGTTTTGCTGACTCAACAAGTACATTTTTTTTTTTTTAGTTTAATGTATGTAAGACACCCTGCATTTATGGAAGTTTTTTTTAGGCATGGAGAAAGAAACTGTAGTCCATCATATTCTTATGAAACCATCTATGGAATGTGAGGACATTATAAGAGTGGGCTCCAATTTATACAATGGGGACAATCTGTCCTTGTAGAGGTCTTGGGGAAAGGTATGCAAAGGGGTCAAACATTGCTAAAATTTAGCTGCCACCGGATAAATTGTTCTTTTGCACTTATTATCATCCAAATGGGCTTGTGTGTATGGACCAGAGCCCATCAACTAGCTTGACTCATCTGCCACCAGGGCTACCCAGTGTCTGTCAGGTCCACACGTTCTTCTGAAATGTTTTTCTCAGAACCACCTCAGTGTCCATTACCGAACAAAAGCAAACTAATAAAGAAAATCACCGTAAAGTAAACCAGAGCTTGACCTGGTTCAAGTTCATGCTCCAAGTACTCCTCATATCCCCTAAGGGGCAGAGTCCTCTCTGCATCTAGTGGCCCGTGTGTGCCGTTTATACCTTGAGTGGCACACTGATTCCACTGATGGAAGGGTGCGTGAGTGTTAGATTTCTTCAGCCTGATTCATTATCTATTTCAAACTATCAGGGCTCCATTGGAGCAAGCCAACGGGAAGCCTGCTTTTGATTAACAGTACTCTGAACAAGCTCCTTCTATGGCTTTCCAAGAATTAATTACAGAGCTTAGTAAAGGCGCCTGCCGCAAAGTCCCATGGATAGCTTTATGAGCAATTACAGCAGCCACACTGATGCTGGTAAAATGAGAATTTCCTTGGAGCGCTGCTTAGAAAGAGAGGACTGGCTTGTGGCACTGCGGGTACTCAGTTCTCCCATCTATGCTTACCGGGGAAGTAAGGAGCGACGGTTCACCATCACACAATATCTGTGTTTGGGGACACTCATACACCTAGTCTTGTGTGACTTGGCAGAAAAAAGGAGATCATTCCAATACGTAGCAACTGGAGCCCCACAGAGGGAAGGAAACAACGGAGTGCTGGTTGGAGAAGGAAGCAAAGCTGAATGAAGACCGCCGGAATCTAACTGCATGCGGTGCAGCTCGGAGCGCTTTGGGCTGCAGGCCTAGCAACCGTGGGATGTGAAGCGAACGCCTGCAGTGGCTGTTCACCTACTGTGGCAACAGAGCAAATTCCCGAGACTATGTTTAGTTCTTTGCCAAGAAGTTTTAATTGGTTGTGTCAGCAGGATGCAGAGGTGAGGCCAGTGGGAAGCCGTCAGAGAAGGTGGGTCCTCCGCTGAGCAAGGATGCAGGAGTCTTTCTGGAAGCAGACACCGCTGCCTCCTGCAGGCGCACGCGCCCTGGAATGTGGAGGAGCTGCATGGCTACTTACTGGAAGAATGAAGTAGTGAATGAGATGGCACTGGTGACTCCACAATCCAAATGTTTTTACCATTTTGAGATTAAAGGGAAGCCCTCAGCCTCCCATTCTTGATAGTAAAGATGGTAGAGTCTAAAAGGATAGTCATTTTAATATAGATATCTGCCAGGGAAATTATAGTTACTTGGGGATCACTTAGGGGTCCCTGCCACCAAGGAGTCCTATGTCCCCTTCTCATCTGTGTCCAGGGCTGCTGGAGATGGGGTGGTCTCCCAGGGGCAGGAGTAGAGGGCATGGCCTCTGCTGTACTGTCTGGTTTTGTGTGCTTGTCCTTATGCGTATAAAAAATTCCAGGCTTGCTCTTCTTCCTAACATTTGTGAATTTTTTGTACAAAGGTCTGGGATCCCTGGCCAAAAGCTGTTACAGGAATTGAGAAAAGTAAATTCAAAACTAGAATTTGCTCTCCTTATTTTTCCTTCTTTCTAAGGTCTTTTAAAAGACAAATACAGTTGCATCTCCATATCTGAGGAGTCCACATCTGGATTCAGCCAACTTTGGATTGAAAATATTTGGAACAAAAAATTTCACGATGCTCCAAAAAGAAAAGCTTGAATTCGCCATGCTGAGAAATACATTGAGTCCATGTGAACGAAGTGATGTGTAAGTATTGTGTTGGGTATTATAAGCAATCCAGCTCAGCGCCTGTGGCTCAATGGGCTAAGGCGCGAGTCACGTACACCTGAGCTAGACCAGGCGGGTTCGAATCTAGCCTGGGCCCGCCAAACAACTATGACGACTGCAACCAAAAAAATTGCCAGGTGTTGTGGCAGATGCCTGTAGTCCCAGCTACTTGGGAGGCGGAGGCAGGAGACTCGCTTGAGCCCAGGAATTGGAGGTTGCTGTGAGCTGGGATGCCACAGGACTCTATCCAGGGTGACAGCTTAAGGCTCTGTTTCAAACAAACAAACAAACAAAAAAACCTAAATACAAGCAATGCACAGAAGATGTGGGGTACACGGGAGCTGTGTGTAGGCTACATTCTATGTAAGGGCTTGAGAATTCTCCACTGGGTATCTGGGAGTTTCGAAGCCAATCCCCTGCAGATAGTGAAGGACGGCTGTACTCATCAAACACTGTTTTGCTCTTAATCCTTTTTTCTTCTTCTCACATCTTTGGAAAAATGACATTCTCTATTTGAATGAGCAGGTCATTTTCATTAGCTTTTGCCACATGGGTAAAGCTCAGAGAGAGGCTTTCAGAGAGAGATACTCCCAGTCTCCCAACTCTAGCCCAGACCTCCCTCCAGACCTCTGGGCCCATGTCTGATACCACCTACTCACCCTCTCCTCTGAGATGCCTAATAAGATGCCTCAAATTAAACCTGACCACACCTGAACTCCTGAATTCACCACAGCAAATCGGCTGTATCCACGTTCTCCCCATCTCAGGAACTAGCACCTGCAGCCTCTCAGGTGCTCAGGCCGAATATCTCCCTGTTAGCTGAGACTTTTCTGTTTTGCTCACACAACCTCTGATCTGCCAGGAAAGTCTGTGGTGCCTAGAATCCCACCATTCCCTCCACCCCTGTTCTGCCACACTGGTCCCGGCTGTGGCTTCCCTCTGGATCACCTCAGTTAGATACGTCAGCAGCTCCCAGTTGGTCTCTTGGCCTCTACCCCAGCCCCCCTCAAACGTGTGCTCAACTGAGTGACCTGCACTCCATCCCATCCTGTTGGCCTCCCTGACTGCTTTCTTCCTGCTTCCCTCTTGCTCACTCTGCTCAGAGACACTGGCCTCCTTGCTGGGCCCAACTTAGGGCCCTGCACTGGCTGCCTCCTGTGCTGGAGTGTTCCCTTAGGTGTCACAGGCCAGCTGCCTCACCTGCAGGGATGCTTGAACACCCTCCACAAGGCTTGCTCTCGCCATTCTCTTTACAGAGGCAACACGCCCCTCTTCCCTCTGAACTCCTAATCCCCTTACCTTTGCTATTTTATTTTTCTCTTACCCACATCACCTTCTCAAATAAAATATGATTTACTTGTTCATTGTGATTATTGTTTATTGCCTGTCTCTCTCAGGTAAAAGGTAAATTCCGTGAGGATAGGTAATATTGTCTACTTTGTTTAGTGATGCATCCCATCTGCCTAGAAGTTCCCTTGTACATAGTTGCTGTGCAAGAAGAATTTGATGAATGAAACTCTTTCCCTATAATTGAAAGTGTTTTGGGTACTATAGAAACAGGTATGAAAAGAGTACTATTGAAAGAATCATTTTGGATCAACTTCCTTTTTTTGTCTCTTGCCCTATGGTGTTATGAGAAAAGAGCCAACTACAGTCACTTATTAAATTTGATTGGCTGGCAGCAAGATCAGCGACCAGTCAGACTATTTTGGCACTGTGTGCTGACCCCCACCCCAGAGCCCTGTTCCTGGTGGATGCTCTAAAATGTTAATCGAATGAACAGTGAATAAATGTAAGAGTTGGTCTTACCATCCATACAGACTGCTACTTTAAGACTTCAACACAATATTTATTAGTAAGAGGTAAATTCACTTATGTAAGTTAATTTTTTAAATGTGGGTGAGGGTGGTGTGGGAGGTGTTACATACTCCTGAGAGTTGGAAATCTGGCACTCTGGTTCTGGCCCTGATATACTGTGTTGTACTCTGATGTTGTGAAAGCCATTTCGCTTGTCTGCATAGTCTGTTTCCTTGAAACAATCTGCAGGGTTGCCTCCAGTTCAAAACATTCTTTCTAAGGAAAAAAAGCATCTGTCACCTTTGTTTCCTCCCCAGCCCTCCACTTTCTTCCCCATTCCCTTCCTCCACCATGTGAGACAAGGGGCTAACAGGCCAGAGAAGAAGAGCAGCTACACTGAGTTTGAATCTAGGATCTACTTCTTCTTCTTCTTCTTTTTTGAAGCAGAGTCTTGCTCTGTTGCCTACATTGGAGTGCAGTGGCATCATCACAGCTCACAGCAACTTCAAACTCTTGGGCTCAAGTGATTTTTCTGCCTCAGCCTCCTGTGTAGTTGTGACTACAGTTGTGCACCACTATGTCTGGCTAATTTTTCTATTTTTTATAAATATGAGGTCTTGACATTGCTTGGGGCTATTCTATGATTATTATTATTATTTTATTGTTTGGGATTCATTAAGGGTACAAAGAATTAGGTTACACTGATTACATTTGCTAGATAAAGTCCCTGTTATACTTGTGTCCTGCCCACAAGAGGTGTGCCATACACTGTGACCCCCATCCTTCTCGCTCCTCCCCTCTCCCTGCTACCTTATTTTCCTACCCCACCCCTTGTATTAGCTCATCTACTGCCTTCATATTAGAATTGAGTTGGATTCTTGCTTCTCCATTCTTATGATGCTTTGATAAGAAGAATGTGTTCCACCTCCATCTAGTTTAACACAAAAGATGTAAAGTCTCCATCTTTTTAATAGCTGAATAGTATTCCATAGTATACACATACCACAGCTTGTTAATCCATTCCAGAGTTGGTGGGCATTTAGGCTGTTTTCACATTTTGAGAATTGTAAATTGAGCTGTAGTAAACAGTCACAGCTGTCCTTATGATAAGAGGATTTTTTTTCCTTCTGGGTAGATGCCCAGTAATGGGATTACATGATCAACTGGGAGGTCTAATCTGAGTTCTTTGAAGATTCTCCATACTTCCTTCCAAAAAGGTTGTATTAGTTTGCAGTCCCACCAGCAGTGTAAAAGTGCTCCCTTCTCTCCACATCCCCTCCAGCATCTGCAGTTTTGAGACTTTGTGATGTGGGCAATTCTCACTGGGGTTAGGTGATATCTCAGGGTGGTTTTCATTTGCATTTCTCTGATGATTAGAGATGATGAGCATTTTTTCATTCGTTTGTTAGCCATTCATCTGTCTTCTTTAGAGAAGGTTCTATTCATGTCTCTTGCCCAGTGATATATTCTTGAATTCCTGGCCTCAAGAAATCCTCCCACTTCAGCCTCCCAGAGTGGTAGGATTGCAGTGTGAGACACCACACCTGGTCTAGTGTCAACTTCTTACTAGCTGTATGATTTAGGGTGAGTCATTTAACTTCACTGAGCATCATTTCCTCACATGATAAATGGGATGAAAACTTCCTACCCTGAGGGACTGTTGTATGAACTACATGAGGTCATGTGAATTGCAAAATCTGATACCAAGCAAGCATTCAGTAAATGGTGGCTATTACGAAAAGGTGAGTAGGACGGGGAGAGGCCACTCTCCCTTCAATTTGGCATTTGAGAGTTGCAATAACTCAGAGGTGGAACATCTACTGGAATAGAATTATAGAGGTTTACAAACTGACCAGTAGGGTAGAGCTTCTCAAATCATTTATTTTAGGACACACATAGACAATAGTGACGGGCTTCATAACTACATTTTTGGAACAACAAAAAAGTTGAAGACCATTTTCTACAAAGAATTATCCCTGTCTTTTCCCTTCTTACTCTTTGCTCAGAAAAATTACAGAGAAGAATGGGGCCTCTTCATAATGGTTGGGTGTATTTGACCAAATGTTCTCTATCCTGCTCCAGAGAATAGAATGCCCACCTCCATAGAAAGCAAATTCCTGCCCCTTTGGGCTCAGAATGAGGCTATGATTTTCTAAATTATAGTAAGTTAAAAAAAGAAGAGAGAGAGAGAACTGAGTGCTTTTTCCCCAAATCAGAATTCATGAACAAAACTGATGACCTGGGCAGTGCCTGTGGCTCAAAGGAGTAGGGCACCAGCCCCATATACCAGAGGTGGTGGGTTCAAACCCAGCCCCGGCCAAAAACTACAAAAACAAACAAACAAACAAAAAACTGATGACCTTAAGACTATGGCATTCATGGCATCTGACAAAGTCCTTTCTCCTTATATCAGCCATCATTAACTTCCTCTGTGAGATTCAAATCCTGCATATGTTTAATTAGATGTAATTTTTGGAGATGAAGGAGAAGTAATTAAATTATCTGTACTCCCCAAAACCAAAAGATCCTTATTTTACCATTCATCTGGGCTTGATGTCTAGAGTATTATGTGCTGTAACTCAAATGAAAATATTTCACTTAAAAGTACAATGCCCCGGTGAGCCACTGTGCCTGGCCTTGTAAATGTTCCAAAACTTTTTCACTGTGTATGTTAGTTTTGACCTGAGTAAGATTTGTAACCTGTCTTTAACTGTTCCCTAAATTTTTTTTTAGAAGCCGGGCGAGTGACTCACACCTGTAATCCCAGCACTTTGGAGGCCGAGGACTGTCCAGCATCTGGAGACCTCATTATCCTATTATGTCTTTGTGTGAAGACATGCTGCTCTGTAATTACAGAAAGTGTCGCATCAAACTTTCTGGTTATGCATGGGTCACTGCATGCTCTCACATCTTCTGTGATCAGCATGGT
>CAUYRH010052061.1:0-19680 GCA_963574655.1 Perodicticus potto | reverse complement strand
ATTTCTCAGATCTTTGAGGGCTGCAACTTCTTGTCTCAATGTGTCAAAATCTTTGGTCATTTGGTCTTTGAATTCCTTGACTTCTTGAGACAATTTTTGAAATGCTCCCACAATTTCTAATTCCATTTTTTCCTCTATTTTACTGATCTTGTTTGCAATCCAAACTCTGAATTCAATTTCTGACATCTCAGCCATCTGTTTATGCATAGGATCATCATTTGTGTCTGCCAAATTGTTCCTTGTGGGGGTTGATCTACTCTGGTTGTTCATGGTTCCAGAGCTTTTCCACTGATTCCATCCCATATTTATTTTGCACCGTTTGGCTGGATGAGTAGGTAAGTATAAATTGGGTTGAAGCTTCTAGGAGTAGTGATTGACCAGTCCTTTTCCTGTAAGTTGGGACTGGTGTTTGTACCTTTTCCCCTAGAGTTTTGCCAACCTGTACTTTGTTACTGCCTGCGAAACTGGGGGCCTTCTTGATGTGGTGGGATTAAGTGGCTTTATCTTATTTTCAGCTGGTCTCTGTCTTACCCTAGAGAATCGGTTACTCTGTGTTGGAATCTGAGCTGTGGAGAAATACCAACAGTTAGGTCACCACACCCCCTCACATCAATTCCACAACAATTGGAAAAGGAAAATCAAACCTTCCCACTACCACACACCCAGTGTACCACATTGGAAAGTCCTTGGGTGATTGGCCTAGTTGAAGAGGTCCCAATCAATTGTCCCAGCCAGTACCAACCTCAAATCTAAGAGTTGAAAAGTCTCTGGCGACTAGATAGCAGGAGTCTGCTGGCAGCTTTCGTATAACTTCCTCCAGGGTTCTGTGAGCTCAGGAGGGCCCCCTAGCCAGTTAATTAGTCTGGGAAGGTTGATGCCTCCTTCCCCACCTTGCCCCTCTCTCACACCCAGTCTCTGGTAACCCTGCAGGGCTGTGATCCAGCTCCCACCAATGAGCAGATGCTCTAGAGATTTGCACCTGCCTAGGTCTCGAGGGACTCTGTGGTTCCTCAGCCAGTCCACCAGTTTCTGTTGGTGTTGGCAGGGGGGAGGTGAGGCCTGACAACCTGGGTACTTGATAGGGGCTGGGGAGATTCACTCAGTTCCAGCCCTGTCCCTGATTGATGTTGCTGATAGAACAGAATAAGTTTGTAGAATTTCTGCCCTGTGGAAGAGATGCTGGGCTGCTAATAATCCTGACTCAGTCTGTGAGCTTCCGTACTTTGTCTCAGCTGTCATCCCCTGAGGGCCAGGTGCAGCTGAAATTTAGCAAAGCTTTCTCAGCACTGCTGCTAGGTGCCTCAGGGGACTGCCTCTCCTGTTTGGTCTCCTCTCGGCTCACTTTCCTCTCACCACTCCTGAGCCGGAAAACAGCACAGACCACCAAGCCCGTGCTCTGTCCACACCCCTCAAGAAAATGTCCAAGAATCTGGACACCATGGGGGACAGACCTCCAGATCTCAGGGTGAGAGTGGAGGGGAGTGCCGGGAGTTCCAACTTGCAGGTAGAGAATATATACAGTTTTATACAGTTTTATGCCTGGCAGGAGAGTGTCATGGCATCCTAGTAGGGGAAGGAGGTCCAGTTTTTAGAGGGTCTCTCCCGTGGGGTAGAGTGGGAGGACATCTGAACTCTGCTCATTTGTTTGTATGGCGTATGCTGCGAGCAGATCTCAAGGGGGGAGGGGATGTGTTCTGTACCTTTTATTTGTATCCTTGGGGTCACAGGTCGCTCCAGCAGGGTTGATGTGCGTTCTTCAACCTTCTCTTTTGGCTCAGTTCCAAACTGTTGTCTTTCTTGCTAAATTTCTGTCCTTTAACTCTCCTTCTGGACGGGAGTGTCTGTGGAAAGCTGGCCTCAGACCTCCATCTTCCACCACATTATATTAATCCACTCATGAGTGGATGGGCACTTGGGTTCAGTCCACATAATTGTGAATTGTGCTATGATAAATATTTGAGTGCTGGTGTCTTCTTCATAAAAAGTCTCTTTTCCCTTTGGGTAAATACACAATGGAGGGATTGCTGGATCTACTGGTAGGTCTACTTTTATTTCTTTGGGGAAACTCCATACTGTTTTACAGTCCAACTAACAGGATATAAGTGTTCCTTTCTCTCCACATCCACATCAGCAAGTGTTGTTTTGGGACTTTTTTATAAAGCCATTCTAACTGACATAAGGTAATATCTCATTATGGTTTTATTTTGCATTTCTCTGATGATTAGTGTCATTAAACTTTTTTTCATATCTTTATTGACCATTTGCTTTTCTTCTTTTGAGAAAATTCTGTTCCTGTCTTTTGTCCACATTTTAATGTGGTTGGGTTTTTTTTTTTGTTTTTTCTTGTTTTTTTCTGGCTGATTGTCTTGAGTTCATTATAAATTTGGTTATTATCCCTTTATTGAATGAGTGGCTTGCAAATATTTCCTCCCATTCTGTAGGTTGTCTGTTTGTTCTGTTGATTGCTTCCCTAGGTGTGTAGGAGCTTTTTGTATAGTTTAATCAAATCCCTTTTATTAATTTTTGCTGTTGCCATGATTGCCATTAGCATCTTTTTCATAAATTCTTTGTCTAGTCCAATATCTAGAAGAATTTTACCTACATTTTTCTCCAGAATTATTATGTTTTTCTTCCTTATATTTAGGTTTTCTATCCATACTGAATTATTATTATTATTATTTTGAGACCTAGTGTCACTCTAGCCTGTTTACCCCTGGCTAAAGTGCCATGGTATCATAGCTCACAGCAACCTCAAACTCCTGGGTTCAAGTGATGCTCTTGCTGTAGCCTCTAGAGTAGCTGTGACTACAGGTGCATGCTACAACATGCAGATAGTTTGTTTATTTTTAGTAGAACTGGTATCTTGGTATTGCTCAGGCTGATTTCGCACTCCTGATATCAAGCAATTTACTCACCTCAGCCTCCCAGAGTGCTAGGATTCCAGGAGTGAGCCATCACACTTGGCCCTTGAATTAATTTTTTTGAGTAGTGAGAGGAAGAGTTCCAATTTCAATCTTCTGAATGTGGCTACTCAATTTTCCCAGCACTGTTTATTGAATAGGGCTTCTTTCCCCAGTGTATGCTGTTTTCGTTTTGTCAAAGATCAGTTGGTTTTATATCTATTTTCTGTTTCATTGGTCTATATCTCTATTTTTGTGTCAAAACACATGCTGTTTTTTTTTTCTTTTTTCTTTTCTTTTTTTTTTTTTTTTTGCAGTTTTTGGCCAGGGCCTGGTTTGAACCCACCACCTTTGGCATATGGGACCAGCATCCTACTCCTTTGAGCCACAGGCACTGCCCCATACCCATGCTGTTTTGTTTACTATAGCGTTATAGTGTAGTTTTAAGGCTCACAATGAGATGCCTCCAGATTTGTTCTTTCTGCTTAAGATTACTTTGGCTATTTGGGGTCTACTTTCTGGCTCCAAACTAAGCATCAGATCATTTTGTCTAAATATAGGAAGTACAACTTTGATAATTTGATGGGGATTGCACTGAATTTATGAATCACTCTGGATAGTACAGACATTTTCACAATGTTGCTGCCACCAGTCCATGAGCATGCTGTTTGTTCATTTGTTTGTGTCCTCTGTAATTTCTTTCCTCAGAGTTTTGTAGTTCTTCATGTAGAGATCTTTCAACTGAGAAAGATTTTGTTTAGATTCTTAGACTCTGTTATTGGTATATAGAAATGCTACTGCTTTATGCACATTGACTTTGTACCCAGAGATTTTGCTGAATTTATTTATCAATTACAAGAGATCTATGGTGTATACAAGATCATATTTTCAGCAAAGAATGGTGTTACCTCTTCTTTCCCAATTTAGATACTCTTCATACATGTATTCTCTTTGCCCGTTAGTCTGGCCAGGAATACCAGCACTATGTTAAATGGAAGTAGTGGCAGTGGGTGTCCTTCTTGTTCCAGTTTTTAGTGGTAATGCTTTGAACTTTTCCCCATTTGGTATTATGTTGGCTATGGGTTTATCATATATGTCTTTTGTTATTCTGAGATATGTTCTTCATATGCCCAGTTTGTTGAAGGTTTTAATACATATATTGTCTTTGTTCTTGCTTTTGTTTACATTGTGAATAACATTTATTGATAAATATATGTTAAACCAGCCTAGTATCCCTGGGATGAAGCACACTTAGTCTTGGTGGATTTTTTTTTTTTAATATGCTGCTGAATTTTTTCTGCTAGTATTTTATTGAGGATTATTACATCTATATCCATAAGGGACGTCCATCTGTAGTTTTCTTTGTTTGTTTTGTCCTTCTCTACCTTTGGTATCAAGGTGATATTGGCTTCATAGAACAAGTTGGGTGGATTCCTTCCTTCTTGATATTATGGAATAATTTTTTATTATGGGTACCAGGACTTCTTTGTAGGTCTGATAGAATTCAGTGGTAAATCCATCTGGTCCAGGTCTTGTTTGTTTGGTTGTTTGGGGAGATGTTTTATAACTATTTCAATCTGCTTGTTATTGGTCTATTCGGGACTTCTGTTTCTTCCTGATGGAGTGTTGGGAGGCTGTGTGTTTCAAGGAACTTGTACATTTCCTCAACATTCTCTAATTGATGAAGATAGAGATTTACATAGTATTCATGGATGATGTCTTGTTTTTCTGTAGTATCTCTTCTATCACCATCTTGTATTTGGATGTCTACATTTCTGGCCATACCAGGGAAGTTTTCTTCAATGATTTCTTCAAACAGGTCTTCCATGCTTTTAGTTCTGTCTTCTTCTCCCTCAGGAATACCTATAATGTTCATGTTAGTTCACTTTACATACTCCCATGTCTCTCTCAGTGACTACTCAGACTCTTTTATACTCTTTCCTGCCTCTTTTGATGACTGGGTTATCTCAAGAACCTTGTCTTCGAGCTCTGAGATTTTTTATTTCTCCTTAGTTTAGCCTGTTGTTAAAGCTTTCTGCTTTGTTTTGAAATTCCCTAAAGGACTAATTTCTTTAAGTTCTAGTATATTCTTTTGTATGTTGTCTAGCTCTCTAGTGACTTTTTAATTTTTTTCTCTGATTTCCTGAAATATTTGTCTTCTTTTTGTTGGTTTTAAACGTTTGCTTCAAGCCCATTCATCTTATTTCCCACTTATATTCTGAATTCCATTTCTTTTATTTCATCAATTTCCTTGTTCACTACTCCTGCTCCACTTTGTTCCTCTGGGGTGTTGAACTAGTTTGTTCTCTCATGATGACAGTGTTCTTTTGCTAGTTTCTTCTCATCTGGCTCCCCTTCTCTCAGATCTGAGTTAACAGGATTGTAGGGTACCTGATCCTTTCTGGGGACTTTTTCTAAACAATACCAAGAGTGATGAATGGTTGGGGCTGGGTTTCTTAAGTGAAGTGTTGGCCCTCAGAAGGGGTGCCAACATTAGTGGTGAAGACTAAGTAGTGGGATCTTGGAGTCCAGACACAATTCTGAAGTCTCAAGGGTGAAATCAGAGGCCCTATGGGGACCCTGAAGCTATGATTCCACCCTCTGGAACTTTCTTGGGCACAGCCATCCTACTAGGGGGCTGCTCCACCAGTGTGGGGACTGCTAGTGCCCTGTCTTACAGTATCAATGGGCTAGGGTCCACATAGGATGGCTGGCACTGCTGTTCAGCCTAGGTTCTCCCCAAATACCTAGAACCCATTGTGCAATCACCCCAGGCTTCCAAGGTGAGCCTGTGGCATCAGGAGCTCTTTTTTGCTCTGGTGCCATAGAGGAGGCATGCTGAGCCTCCAGTGATGGGGCACTAGACAGGGAGGAAGTGACAACCAGGACAACCTGGTTGTCTACCTAGGATAACCAGGTGAATAGTGTACTTACCTGCACAAACATTACTGGATCCATAATGCCTGTTCCCTGAAGCTGTCCAGTCATATCCCAAAAGATGATATTCCAATGAAATCACTGGCAATATAAACAGTGTTCCAATTGTGTCATGTTACAAGCAGAACATATTCTTATTAAACTTAGGACAATAATCATATCACCATAAAAATAAGAATACTCATGTATAGTTTCTGAATTCTGGAGGGTTAGGTAGAAAGAAAAGCAAATTTTCAGTCTGTTCACAAAAGTATACTTTACCAAATTACTGCAAGATATCAAGAATTTTTTAAAAAGCTTCCTAAAATCTGAAAAAGAAAATATCAATGTAAAGAACCAGCAATGTTTAAAATAAAAAAGTCACAAAACAAATTATTTCCAGCAGTTAATTTAGTCCCATGTAATTAATTCTTGTGCTGCCTGATCTCAGTTAGCAGTTTCATGAAGCTAAAGTTTCTTCCTTAGCTGCTGGAAATTCTTTCACAGGCCAATGGTATAATTTAAAAGTTACCAGAAACTTGTACTTGTCAAAGTCTTTTCTATGAACCTCCTTGAAGAAAAGGCCATTTTGCATTGTAGCTGGTTGAGAAGATGCTTAGATAAGAATCAAAACAACAACCACAAAAGACAAAGATTTCAAATAGCTGCAGTTAAACATCTGATGAGAGTTCATTATGTTAATTATACAACTCATAGGCCATGTGTTTATTTTTGTGACATACAACATTTAAACATAATAATCAAAATTGTGATTGATAACACATCAGATTTCTAGGACTATTATGCAAGTTTTGGAATAACCATGTCAATAACATGAACATAAATATAGCATAAAGAAGGTTTAGCATAACTTTGTTTTTGGCGATGCTTCCCGTGAAATTTTAACACATCAAATAAGCTTTATTTTCTAATGTCACTCTTTTACAGAGTGAGAGCTATATCCTTTAAATTTTCCAGGGGTCTGACTGGAAAAATGTCAAAGTTAATTCAAGGTCAAAAGATTAATTAAGAATTTCATTTTAGCAAGTTTGTTGAAAAACTAAAAGGTTTAAAATAATTAAAAACAATCTTGGTTATCAATTTAATCAAAGTGACAACAAAAGATTTAAAAATCAAATATACAAGATTACACAGTTGTGAATTAAAACTTAGCTCTTTTGATAATGAGAAGACTCATTTTTCTTAAGTAATCAAAAACCCAATAAAAGACAACATCAATCACAAGAAATTATCTTACTAAAACACGCAGCCTTTGTTTTCTAGGCTAATTACTTAAAAGAAAAAAGAAATAACCTTCATAGTTTCATATCAATACTTCAGGAAAACTTTGTCATTTTGACAGAGAAGACCACATTTGATTTTTCTTCCAATGCACTACTAATACTAAAGCTAATTTTTGATAAAATATTTTTAATAAATGCATCTAATCTGTCAGTTTCAATCACATAAGATTTTCATAAACCTTTTGAAGCCTTTTTAACATAATATCAGATTTTTAAAACAACAACTCAGTCTTCTATTCAAGATGTCTCCCCATTATCTTAGAAAAAAATAGATTGTCAAAGTCATATTGTTTTCCTAGCAATGACAAAAGCAAGGAGAGCTGACTAAAGGACAAGCACATCTCAAGTCTTTGCTTGGGTTATGTCTTACATCTTTTGGGCAAATCTAGTCCATGGCCAAGTCCCCCAACAATGAAGTGGAAAGTATACTACACCGGTAGGGAGAAGAGTGACTATCTGCTAAACCCAAACCACAGCAGCATTCCTTTTCCACAAATTAAAAGTGGGGTTAAACTTCAGGGCTCCGAGGTTGCTCTCTGACAAGTGGAAGAGAAAAAGCCTAGTGTACATTAGCTTTAGTAAATATTTGTTGTCCCATGGAATTTCTTTTTATATCTTCACAGTATCTAAAATGTGTGATTTTAGTGGTTTACTAGGCTTTAATGAAATCATAATTTTCAAAATTTGATCTCTATCTCAGGTTGTAACCATAGGCAAGTGCAGAAATGCTTCGCTTGATTTTACCTTGCAGTTTAGTTACAGATCTCAGACACATTGTTATCAGAGAATATTTTGGGTTTCTGTAATATATGCTATGTAAGCTTTTCCAAGTATTTGAAATTATAGATTCTAACTAGACCTCAGGAATAATTGTGTGGAAAATTATGTTAAATTAATAATTTGTTTCTGCTAAAATAATTAACCTTTCAGGTACCAATTATATTATCTAAAAGCCTCAAATTCAAAATCTTTGGCTTGAAACTTCACTTTGTTTGAAACTTTAAAAATATAAACAAGTTGCATAAAGTATTAATATATCATCCTCAGGCCCCAAAGGCAAAAATTCATAATGAATAAAGAGAATCACTCAAAATATCTTTAAATCCATAAAAAAAAGAATGAATTAGCAACAATCAGAAAACTAAGAGACTAGTAATTCATCATTTAATGTTTTCTAAAACTTTGAAAAAAGTGTATGTGCTTTACCTGACATCATATCACATATGACAAAAGATATAAGAATGTATGATCTGAGGGTCAACACTTTCTCTAAGTAAAAAGCACCTTTCAGGAGACTTTATTTCCTTCCTTAGATTTTAAATTCCTTGTATTGTTAACATTTTAAAAGGACGTTACAAGAGAGCAAATATTTTTCTCTCTGTCAATGATTGTTTAGAATGGATTCTATGTCCATAGTATTTTAATGCTGCATTTTCTTAAACCTGGTACAGTTTTATAAAATATATTAGGGTATTAAGAAATATTATTCACTGATTCAGTTGTGTCATTACACTTCTCTTAGTATATATCTATATATTTTGTGTAAGGGAAAATAATAGTTAATACTAGTATTTTACATTGTATGCATCAGACACCTTTCTACATGTGTTAATATTTCATGACTATCACAGAGGAATATATTATTATTACATTCCATTTTACAAATGCAAGCATTGAGGAACATAGAGGGTAAATAGCTTACTGAAGTGAAAAGCTAGTTAAGTGTCAATAGCCATTATTAAAATACAGGCTTTCTGGCTGGCAATTTATGTTCACAATTGTTATGTTACCAAATTAAATTGAAAAATGCACACTTCTTTAGGACACTAGCATAGTATACTGATGAAGGGCATCATTTTTGGTTGACCTCTTTTTTTTGTTTTGTTTTTTTGGCCAGGGCTGGGTTTGAACCTGCCACTTCTGGCATATGGAGCTGGCACCCTATTCCTTTGAGCCACAAGTGCCACCGGGCATCATTTTTAGAATGGACAGGTCTCAATTAAATTGTGATTTCTGCTCTTTATTAGTTCTTCACCTGCAAACTTGGTCAACGTTCTTAACATCTATAAATTTAAGGGTATTTTTTTCTCTGTGTCAATGAGAGTGTATTTTCTACAATGATCTTTAAAAACCATATTTAGCAGTACATTGGCATATAACAAAGTAGAATTATTAATACTATTTAGTCTAAGCATCCAGGTAAATTAAATGGCTTGCCAAGGTCATACATCTAGTTATGGAAAAGTGAAACCTAAACTGTAAACTTCTTTGTTCAAAGTTCAATGTCTCACACTCCATTAATGGCCACCCTGCAAGGATTTCTTACATCTCTGGACCAGGTGAGATGATCCATAAAGGAAACATACGGCCCAAAAACATGTTTATAAACCAAAGTGTGGCCAGGTCTTATGAATTTGTGCAACACTTCCATCAGCCTGCATGCTGTTATCATGTTTTCCTCAATAGAGCAGAAATATCAAGCAACAGAATACTATAACAAAGAATGTTTATAGCAAAGCTGGCTTTCTTCATGGGAGTTTTTCAATCCAAATTTGAGGGCTCAGCTAAGTTTGCATCATCAATATCTGCATCTTGATAGTAGAGGCATCTTCCTTTCCAGCTCTAAACCCAAACATTTATCATTAATTGCTTAAGAATTCCAAGCATTTTTAGGTTTCCAAATCTCAGCATTTATCTGACAGTTTCCTGCTTAATATTATTTATATCAAGCATTTAAAAAAAATCTACTTGTTTCCAAACCATCAAGCTATCATTCATCCTCCCAAGTTCAATGGGAATAAATATATTTGGAAAGGGCTAATCTATTTCCTGCTGTTTGGGATTTTTTTTTTAAGTTATTCATAGGCATTAGCACTCACAAGCTATTCTATGCCATTGTTCTATTATTGCATTATCAAACTTACTTATTTTGCATTTAAGTTTTAGAAAGTTATTTAATGTATGCATATTCAAAGTGGCTTTAAACATCTTTGTGGTTTGCCTAGCATTATTCCAGAAAAGCCCTAACTACTGTTCTTTTTATTTTCAGGTCATATTTCTGACAACCCCCTGAAGCTTCTGCAGAGATTTTCTCTGTCTTCTCTAAGTCTGATTTGATTTAGCCCCACGGCTTTATAAATGTCCCTGAAACACGCAGGGTATAACTATAATCGATGATTCAGCACATTTCCATCACATAAAAATCAAATTTCCAGTGGCATCACTTACTCTTTATTATGTTGAGATCAATAGTTGAAAGAACCCTTAACCTAGCCGCATGCCCAGCTACCCAACGCCTATTCAAAATACCAGTCCATAAATTCAATAGAAATATTAGTTTACAGGGGCACCCATGCTCAGAATGGCAAGAGTTCTTGAGTTTTTTGAATGTGCTTTGGACAAGTTCCTCTTTAAAGTAACCAGTGTCTTTCAGAAAGAAAATGTGCTCCAAAGCAACCCTCTGCAAGATTCTACACTCGTGTGTAGCTGAGTAGATGGGCAAGGTGGGCTCTGAGGTGTTTTGGGACATAAAAACACTCATTCTTCCCCATTTACTCAGTTGACAGTAAGAGTTGACATTCTTAGATATATCAGTGTTCCCTATTTGCCCAGCCTTGTCAATGATCTTGCTGAGATCCCATTTTTCCTGGGTCAGAATGAAAGTTTTCCGCATAGTTTTGGAGGTGATTTCTTCTTGTTGGGTATAAACTCAGAGCAACCGAGTTGCCGGGACTTGCTTTTCTTTTTGGTTATGTATTTCTTAGACATTTTTGGCAAATGTAGTTATTATATATATTTTATGTTCCACAGCACATCTGAACTCCAAGAAAATATTTACTCAAACAAAGGATATTTAACAGAAACTTCAAAACATGTCAAACTCAGAAGTGCTTTTGAACCTTCAGGTTCTAACAACAAAGGGAAGCACCTTTTAAATACAGGGTGTCCCAAAAGTCACCCCTAAGTTGCCATGCATAGGGGAAAAAAGGGATATTGTAGCTGAATATGCCTGTATTTACACAATATTCATTACAAAACTTTGCAAAGAGGTGGCCAATATGTAGAGAATATTTTGTAAATATTTTATAAAATTTTGTAATGAATATTTTGTAAATACAGGCACATTTAGCTATAAATTCCCATTTCCTCCTATGTTTGGCAACTTTAGGGGCAACTTTGGAGACACACCGTGGAGCTCCCCAGTAGATTTGCATGCATTTCTGACTTAGATAAAATAAAACAGGCCGTATTTTCTTTGCATACCTTGCTCAGCTTAGTTCATTGGTTACTGATCTACATCTAATGTATTAGCCCTCACTCCCCTGGGCTGCGAACAGGTTTTTACTGAATTTTATCCCAAGATTTAACAATAAGGCTTTATTATTTTAAGCCACCAAAATTAGTTTGATGAGAGAGCTATAGTTTTTTTTTACCAAAATGATTTGATGAGGTCTTTTGATTTTAGATTTTAGGGAATAGACAAGGGGAATAAGATAAATAGAAAACTAAATTGTTGTTCACAAAGTAAAAAAAAGGAGAAAAATTGAGTTTCTGAGCATGGCTTGGACACAGAGGATGGGAAGTCACATGAACAGGGAGAAGACACGAAAATCAGTGACAAGAGCCCTGCCACCAGAGAGCAGCTTTCTGAAAGGCCACGGCAGCCAGGAGATGGGAGTGAGGATCCCTGAGGTTTTTATGAGCAAAGCCATGATAATATTCAATTTCAACATGTTGCCTCTACCGTAACTCTGTGCAGTCCCTTTCATTATCCTTGATCTTCATCAAAATTCTGCTACATGCCACAGTCTTATTAGGAGTGACATTTTAAAAAGTTAAACTTTAAGCTCCCAAAATATGGCATTAAAAAGAACAGAGGACTGTGAAAGAGAGAAAATGAGTCAAAATTGAGCAAGAATTTATCAGATGAAGCAAGTAGATCCCTTGCGCTCAGGAGTTCAAGACCATCCTGAGCAAGAGCAAGACCTCAATGCTACTAAAATAGAAAAAAATAGCTGAGTGTTGTGGCTGGCACCTGGTGTTCCAACTACTTGGGAGGCTGAGGTAAAAGAATCGTTTGAGCCCAAGATTTTGAAGTTGCTGTGAGTTGTGATGCCACTGCACTCTACTGAGAGTGACTGAGATTCGAAACAAAATAAATAAAAATAAAAATAAATTTATAAGAAACAGAAAGTGAAAGGAAAACATGAGTAAAGGAAATCCCTGCCTCCCCCACCCTCCCCAAAATACCTGGTTTTCCCGAGGAAAGGAGAGTGTGGGTTTCCTGGCCATAGAGGGCGGTAGAGTCCAAACCCACTCATTTGAATTCCTGAGCAAAGGTTGCATGAGCCAAAGAGTTATGGACACACACACTTGCCATTACAAGGATGGTTATAACTGACACAGAACTGAAGATGGGAAACCCACTGGCAGAATGACTTCCCTCACCCATTCCTTGTTCTTGACTTTTTACCCTCCCTG
Organism: Perodicticus potto; assembly: GCA_963574655.1. Taxonomy (NCBI): domain Eukaryota; kingdom Metazoa; phylum Chordata; class Mammalia; order Primates; family Lorisidae; genus Perodicticus; species Perodicticus potto. The sequence goes on along the minus strand of CAUYRH010052061.1, from coordinate 7,079 downwards.
AGTAACAAAGTTTTGGCTTTTCTCAACCCTGAGGTTCTGAGCTTTGGGTCCAGGAAATGAAGAGGAAGAGCCTAAGTAGGAGCTGGTGTGATGGGTATGGTGGCTGCTCTGCGCTGCTCCCACCCCTGCCGGTGGGCAGGCCCTACACACACACTCACCTGACACCTGCTGACGTCTACAGCTTCTAGCTCATTAAAAAAGATAGAGAAATTTATGTATCAGTGGTTGAAATAGTCAAAGCAAATGTCAGCATCAACTGCCCAGACACGTAATAGAAATAAATCAAGAGTGGTAAGGCAGGGTGCCACAAGTGTCTGCGGGTCTACCCTCCCTCTCCTGAAAACACAGTATGATTATGGGGGAGATGAAACTGATATTGTTCCACTTTGCTTATAGAAACACCTGGACTGCCTTTGTTTCCCCACTTTGAGAAGTGATTGATTTACTAACAAATTTTCCAGAGGAAATATACGTGTCAACTGAAAGATGCTTCTCTAAAGCCATCTCTGAAATAGAATCAGAGTTAACCATTTAAATAAATACTATGCCCAGGAAGATAGAACAATGCATTTTAGTTTACTTGCTTAGGTTTGGAGAACCTATCCTTGTCTGATGAGCTAGACTTCTGCCCACAACAGCTATCTTTCTTTTCTTGCAGAAAGATGTTGTAGAATATATGAGTATTCAGGAAAATGTGGAGACTAAACAGATTCCACTATTTTCTTACTGTAAGATTTTGGGCAAATTAGTTAACATAAGCTCCTTTTTCCCATCTGCAAAGCAATGGAATAATCACCAAAAATTATTTGGGGGGTTAAAATATATTAATTTTAAAGTGCCTTTTAATGAACAAACAAATAAATGGCTTAGAATGCCAGCTGGGTGTTTTTCCAGAGAGCCTCCTGGCCAGATGCCCCACACAGCCTCCTCTCTTGTCCTGGCACACCAGGCTTCTGCCGTATGAAATCAGCAGCTAAGTTAAACAGCTTGGTGGGCTCAATGTATTTTGAAAGCACAGAGTCAGGAGTCTTGCTTTTCTGTCTGCATTCAGAGAGATTTTTGGCTTTATGTCAACCAAACAAATGCCACAAGTGACTGTCTTTTCTGAAAATAGTTAAAAGCTGTACTTCCAAAGGAAACACATACACACATACACAAACACCACCACCACCAAGATCACCATTACCACCACCAAACCCTTATCCATGTGCTTCCCAAAGTCAAATATTTTGCTTTCTTTAATGTTTTTCACAGGAGATAAATGTATCTAACTTCTTTCCTAATCCTTCCAAACTCCTATATCTCCCACTTCCTCATTAATGACTAAAACAGTGTTCTCCAACCTTCTTATCTCATGGCATGCTTGAACCTATACTTAAACTTCCACAGCACACTTAAATTATGTTAAAATGTAAAAAAAAAAGGGTCAATAAAAGATTATACTTGCTGTGCTTTGAACTTATTTTGAAAACAGTTTAATTAATGATCTTGAGAATTTTAATGGCACACCAGCTGAAAATCCCTTCTCTAAAGGAATAGCTAACCTCATGGAGTATAGCTGAGTGGCATACATTGCAGTGAGTGTTCCCTACATCTCTTCATCCTCAAAACCACAGTGCAATACTTCACAATTGTCATCTTCAGTTTACATGCACAGAAAAGGTAGGTGGCACTGGCAATGTCCTGTGGGTGGTGAGGGATAAACTCCTACCCAGTCTGATGGCACAGTGAAGGCCTTTAATCATTGTTTCGTTGGGTCTCCAACTTCGTTGCAACCAAATAATATTGACAACTGACAGCCATTAACATTTATTTGGCATGTCTAGGTGATTGGCAATGTTTAAAGTTATTCCATTTGACCCTTAACCCACACCACAGGGTTGGAAATTGTCTTTGTCCTTCCCAGTCGGCAGATGAGGAAACTGAGGCACAATGAGCCTGTAACTTGCAAAGACCACACTGTCTTCCGTTTGGAGAGACAGACCACCGATTCAGGTCCTCCAATTCTGCATCCCCTGTCTGCCTCAAACCTGCTCCTGAGGCCACACTGGAGATTGAAAATGACCACAACCTGATGGCAGGCCACCTTTTCAACTCCTTTTGTCCCCACCCTAGACCCCCACTGTCCTGGGAATGTGCTAGATGCTCCAGGCCGTCCCCTTGCATTTGTGCCCATGGCTGGGGTTTTCCTGCCCTCCTTCCTTGTGCTCACCTGGAGAAACTCCTTCATCCTTTAAGATTTCCAATGTCGCGTACTCCTGTGACCACCTCCCTTTCCTTCCCTGGACCACGGTGAACTGTTTCCACAGGGCTCTGATCAGGCTTGGGCACAGTTTTGACATCACACCACAGCTAATCGCTTACTCTGTGATCTCTTCTTCCACATTATGAGCTCTCCAAAGCAGGGGTGACATTTTTTTCATGTGTATTCTCTAATATCTAACCCAGCAGCTGGCGTGTGGTAAACATGCATCTAATTACACACTGGATTTGAATGAGTGCTGTTCTCTGGGTGTGACACCCAATAGGGATTACAACTAAATAAAACCAGAGTCCCTGTCAGCTAGTTTTACCCTAGCAGAAGATTTTAGTAAATAAATTCACATGATTAGACTTGCTTCAGAATAGCTTATCCATGATTTTGGTTTTAGTGATGAGATTTTAGTTCTATGAAAATAGCTGTCCTGGGTGTCAGGTTGCTGCATATGAACATAGTGGGCATGAGGCAGCAGTTCGGTTTGCTCTCTGACCTTTCCTCTAAAGGGTGGTTTTTAAGCCTTTATATTTTACTTTTGCCTATTGCTGAAATTTGCCAATTCCCTTTGAAGGTGCCATGTGTTCTGATGAAGGTACCAATTTTACAACCATCTGCTATCACATATTCTTTTATGCTTCCCATATGATGTCAATATTTATTTCTTCAGGTATTCCATATTTTCACTCTTGATATTTGTAAGTTTCATTGTAAGATGTAAAGAGAGATCAAAAGTGATATTTTGTGTGCAAGAATTTAATTTACTATACCTCTCCTGCAACCATCCTTCAAACTGATGTCAGGAGCAGTATCGGTCACTTTAAAGAACGGTGAACGTGGGAGAGGCCTGTCCTTGTAAGGACTTACAAAGGCCAGATAGAGCAATAATGCCCATTCTACAGGATTTTGCCATAAGGGCATTGCTTGCATTGCTTTGATTTTCTAAACTCTCTGATGCCCCCGCAGCATTTTGTGTCTCCCCATCACCTTAGCATCTACCTCTGTGTCTCCTCTCCCCTAATGTCAACCTGCTATTCCCCTCTGAATCCCTGTTCTCACTGGGTATGTGCTGCTTCACACTGTTCTAAAAACTCCCCGTGTTTCCCTCATGCTGACTTTTGCCATCCCATCTATTCCACCTCTAATCTCATTTTTTCCCAAACCTACTCAGTTCACCAGGGACCATAGATTGTATTCATTCAATTCTTTTACTTCCAAAGCTGCACAAAATCTAAATGGTCTCATCTGGTGCATGGGACTTTACCCTTGACTTAATATCTTGTTCTGGGAATAAGACAACATGTTCACATTTTTTTTCTTTAGATGACATAATAGAATTATTACTCAAATATGGTACACCTGCCTTCTGGTCCATAATTTCTTCTTTATAAGTGTTATAACTTCAGACAGATGATCAAACCTTCATACTCACCCTGATACCATTAGTAGGAACCTCTGAAAATGAAACCTGAGGAATGTGTATTTTTCAGGTACTAGAGGATACTAATTACTACCACTGGGTTAGAACAACACTTGAGTTTTGATATATCAAAAGTTTCTTCCAAGAATAGAACATTTCCCTATCACAAGTGTTTACTGGCCAGCATGATGGCTCCCGTGTGAAAAAAATCTACCTCATTAAGGGTTTCCAACCCCCACAGGGGTGGGGGGACTGTGTAATCCTAGGACTGTGGGAGCGCTAGGGGGGTGTATCACCTGAGCTCAGGAATTCAAGACCAGCCTGAGAAAAGTGAAACCCCCATCTCCACTAAAAATAGAAAAACTAGCTGGGCATTGTGGTGGGCACCTGTAGTCCCATCTACTCACTTGGGAGGCTGAGGTGTGAGTATCACTTGAACCCAAGAGTTGGAGGTTGCTGCGAGCTATGAGGCTAAGCACTCTACCTAGGGTGAGTAAGACTATATCTCAAAAAAAAAAAAAAAAGGAAAAAGAAAAAAATGTTAACTATCCAATGTACTCCATACTAATATTAAATCAATACATAAACAATTACATGCTCATAAGAACCATGAAACACAAATACAGTATAGTACAGGGATAGAGGGAGGTGAGAGTGGGAAGGGTGAGGATGATTGGCAGAAGGAGGGAGGGCAGGAGGCGGGTTCTCACCTACTGTGCACATTGTGAGGGTGTAGAACACGCCCCCTGGGGGAGGGGCTCTTTAACAAATGGAACTTTACCCTGGAAGTGAGAACATTGTAACCTAAAAATTCATACCCTCATATTAGTATGAGATAAAAAATAAAGAAAAAAGGAATTCTGGAGAATCAGAAAGAAGTATTAAAAAACAGACCTTATATTTATCTAAAAGAGATAAATTATTTTTTTATAATATATTGCTAATAAACCTTGTGTTAGCACATCATTTCAGGAAATTAGCATGACCAAAGTTGCTTTTTTATTTTTAGAAGAAGCACAGAATTGGAGTCATCCTCAAGAGCCACTATAGATAATATTTTCTTTATTCTGAGTAATTACTGCCTGAATTTCTCAAAATCCTCGAGACCCAGTGTCAGTTGTCATTAATGGTAATTAATGGCACATTTTATGGCTTCTGAGAGACTGAATTTCCCCTAAAAGACCACTGGAATTGCATCTACCATCATGCGTTATACATGAAATAACTATTGTCCCATGACAATGTAGTTCACACCATGATGCGTGAAAATTCCAAACAGAAAAATCACTGGTGCCAACAGAGCTGCTTACGGGAGGTGAAGAGGAAATGTGAATGTGGAAAGAGAAGAATTAATTTATAATACAACAAGGAAAGTTGTACCAAGTCATTGACTTCTGCTTAATGGGGTAGATTTTTTCACTTAACAGACAAGTTGAAAATTATTTTCCTCCTATAAAAAGACAGGGAAGTTTGCATATTCCATTTCCCCCCACATCACAGAGCAGAGGAGAGAGAGCTGTCATTGAATGGTAACCAGCACCTGCCACAGTTGGTTTGTAGTGAAGGCACCAAAAGAAGTAGATCCTCTAGCATAAAATAGGAAATCAGAGAGAGAAAGAAGGCTGTGAATTTACAACTGATGAAGAGTATCTATCCTGAAATTCTGATTATTTTTTTTTGTAATTGCAGATAGACTGACAATTCTGAGTTTGTTTTAAAAGCCACAATCATGAAAATAGTACATTTGGGCAAAAGTCAATACTAGCACAGATAACAGGTAATTGATACAGAACCGTAATAAGGTCTAGAATGGACTAAAGCAGAGAGAATTCATTATAGACGCCCTTGACTGTAGATTTTAACGTGTTATTATTGGTGAGATTTGGCCTTCTACATAGAGTTAGCATATCAATTGTTGAGTAAACTAAATATTATTAATTTCATGTGATTTCAATTGCATTTTCGGATCAATTATATTATCTATGTGCATTTTGAACAAAAGAAAACATATAAGCTGTTAGGTATCCTGGGCTGGATGGACCAGTGGGACACAGGACAGTGAAGTCACCACCCTTACAGAATGGAGGTGAACACATCACCTGCTGTTTTATTTTCCTTCTCACTGCATAAGTCCTCCCAGAAGGTGAAGATTAAATGAGGAATAAGCTCAGATTTCTTGCTGTGAATTTTCTCCCTTCTGTACCAGTCCTCTCTGATTTACTCATCTTCTTTCTTCTTCTCCCTCCAGTTCATTTTTCTTTTTTCAGACAGTCTCACTATGTTGCCCTTGGTAGAGTGCCGTACCATCATAGCTCACAGCAATCTCAAACTCTTGGGCTCAAGAGATTCTCTTGCCTCAGCCTCCTGAGTAGCTGGGACTACAGGCACCCACCACAACACCCAGCTATTTTTTTGGTTGTAGTTGTCATTGATTTTTAGCATGCCAGGGCTGGGTTCAAACCCACCAGCCTCAGTGTATATGGCTGGCACCATAACCACTGAGCTACAGGCACTGAGCCTGATTCATTTTTTCTCTTCCTTTATTGCTTTCTACATCTTTCCATTTCTACCATAAACATCTCTTGAGTAGTAAACACAGTGCATATTTTCCTTCTTTTCTTCATTTTCCTCTATGCCTAATGAAAAATACTCCTGAAGGAATGTTCTCAGTGAGTTCCAGCTACTGGACTCCTGAATGATGACTGACCACATGTGGTTTGGTGAATGGGACACAGACAACAGTGCTAAGATAACAGGTTGTGTGGACGATGTGTCTGGTGAACTGAAGTGAGGCAGCTGCAAGGAAGAGGCTGGAAAGACACTTTAAGGGCATACTGAAGCATGGAGATGAGCACTGCTGCACTGCAGGAGTACCGAGGTAAGAGCTGAAGCAGAGAGGGAATGCCCCAGTGCTCAGAAATTAAAAACTAACTATATTTTAACTAAATAGGAGTCTTAATAAGAAGTCCACAGCTCAAACTTCAGAGGACTAGTACGTGGTTCCTAAGGTGCATGCTTTCCAAATTGTCACCTTCTTTCGTCACAGCTGGATCTCTATAAGTGGTGCCAATCATGAAAAGGAAGGGTGATTTGAAAGACAACAGCTAACTATATATTACTAAAGAACCGTAATAAGATGTGAGAGCCCATTGCTTTAGAAACACTGAGACACAGCTGAATAATCCTATTAAAAGTGCTCTCATTTTTTTTTACATTTTTATTTTTATTTGTTTATTTTTATTAAATCATAGCTGTGTACATCAATGCATTTATGGGGTACAAGGTTCTGGTTTTATATACAATTTGAAATACTTACAACAAACTTGTTAACATAGGCTTCACCACCCTTTCTTAATTATTGTATCAAGACATTTATATTCTACACTTAGTAGATTTGACATGTAC
>CAUYRH010052060.1:0-15195 GCA_963574655.1 Perodicticus potto | reverse complement strand
TAGTCCCAGCTACTTGGGAGGCGGAGGCGGGAGACTCGCTTGAGCCCAGGAGTTGGAGGTTGCTGTGAGCTGTGATGCCACAGCACTCTATCCAGGGTGGCAGCTTGAGGCTCTGTCTCAAAAAAAAAAAAAAGGATTAATTGTTCATATATTTGCTCAGTTATTTCTCCGAATTGCTTAAAGCAAGTATTATTAGAAGGCAAACAATAATTAAGAAAATAATTCAAGCAATTTTTTTAGTCCCATCCTTGTTAATATTTTTCATTCTTGATTTTGACACTCATTAATGATAACAAACCTCTCATTTGAAAATACTTTCATATGATAGGCCAGGAAGAAGGAGAGGCAAAAATGATTTGCTAAATTCCAGCCAATCTCCTCGAGAATAATGTTTATAATAAAAGTAAAGAAAATGACATAATCTTATATTAGTATGGAAATAGGTGTTCACAAAGGTCTTTCCCATGCTCCAAACCAATTTTGATTGTCAGTGAAAGCCTGTTAATGCTACACATTGATTATTTGTTCATATGTTAGGGAAGTGGTTCCTAATGCCGCGGCCCTTTAATATAGTTCCTGTGGGTTGTGACCCACAGGTTGAGAACCACTATGTTACAGTTACTGTAGAACTATTTCCCAAGAAAATCCTGGCCCCATGCTTAAGTAAGTGCTCCTTGTCTCTCTCTCTCTCTCTCTTTTTTTTTTTTTTGGTGGTTTTTGGCCAGGGCTGGGTTTGAACCTGCCACCTTAGGCATAAGGGGCCAGCGCCCTATTCCTTTGAGCCACAGGCGCCGCCCCAGTGATCCTTGTCTCTTAACTACATGATGTCTCTTCTCCACCACCCTCATTAGATGGCAAGAAAACGGAGGTAGCTCCAAATGATTAGTGACCTTTCTGTTGCTTCAGACTTTTTAAAAGGCAGAGTGCTAAATAATTGCAAGGTATATTTTATTGTTTATATTATGGGTTTCAAGTCATATTTGTCTTTATTTCAAAGAGCCATTACAATGAGTCCAAATTGTGACAACTAAAGAAAAACAGCTTTGGAAATTTTAAGGATGAGAAATTAGTTTAGAAATTTGACTCTTGCAGTAAGCTTTTCTTTACTTTTTTTTTGAGACCAAGTTTCACTATATAGCCTCCGATAGAGTGCTGTGGTGTCACAGTTCACAGCAACCTCTAACTCTTGGGCTTAAGAGCTTCTGTTGCCTCAGCCTCCCAAGTAGCTAGGACTACAGGTGCCCGCCACAACACCCGGCTATTTTTTTTTTTGTTGTTGTTGTTGTTGCGGTTGTCATTGTTGTTTAGCAGGCCTGGGTTGGGTTTGAACCCGCCAGCCTCGGTGTACGTGGCCGGCACCCTAACCACTGAGCTACTGGGGCCAAGCTGCAGAAAGCTTTTCTGAAGAAAAATTCTCTGCTTAGAAACACAAGCCACACAAACACACTACTGCCATTTGTGTGGGTATATGTGTTTTGTTTTTTATTCTCTCTGCCTTCGTCCCAGTCTCCGGTTGTCAATTATTATAGAAAAACTATAAGTATTTTATGCTATCAAAGGGGTGTTGGGGTAAGAGAAGGCTTGCCCTTAAGATCTTAGATTCATGTTCATCTCTGTGTTTCTACTCCTATTTCTTCCTTATTCTTTTATTTATGTATTTAGTTTCAGTAAAAGGGATAGAAGCATAACGCATTCAGGTTGAGAAAAATTGTCATTGCCAAAGGATTCTCTTCTCCTTTCCATCCTCCCTCCTTCATCCCTTCCTTCTGCTTTCCTCTGCACTTTTCTTAAGACAGTTCTGACACGGACTGTGCCTCCAGAGGGACAGGACTTTCCACCTGCCAGCTCGCCCTCTGTTCTGGCAGCACCAGGCCTACTTTATTTTTAGTTCTGCTTGTTCTGCTTGGTGGCTCGTATGAACAGTGTGTTTCTTGGCATTTCTTGCTTTTGTCATGATACCTTCAGTACATTTCTTTTTAGAAAATGCCTTTCTAGGCTCCTGGTTTGGTGCACCGCCAGAGCCAAACATCTTTTTCTTAAGTGGATCGATACCAACCGAGAGGTCGTTGAAAGCTGTAGAGAAGCGTTCACACGAGCAGACGTTGGAAACCCTAAGTCAGTACCCTTCCGGCTGCTGACAAGACCCTGTGGACCATTTGTGAAGAAGTATCCCTATTTAGGCAGCTTGGTAGAATAGAAGGATTCCTGAGCTGGGAAGTAGGGGACCTGCGGCAAGTCACTTCACCTCTCTTGGACCTTTTGTCCATCTCTAAAGGAAGGAACTAGAATTTGTATGTTCTATGAATTTTATGAGTTAACAGAATCATATGCTAATTTGCTTCTTGTGAGAAAAGTGGTGGAATAATGGGATATACTGGTGCTCATAGATGAAAGAAGTTTGCAGGGCGGCACCTGTGGCTCAGTGAGTAAGGCACCGGCCCCATATACCGAGGGTGGCAGGTTCGAACCCGGCCCCGACCAAACTGCAAACAACAACACCAACAAAGTTTGTAAGTCTCTAGTACAGCATACTTATCTAGTAACAAACTATAGAAATGATCCCTGAAAGTATAGTCTTACTTATCTAAATAACTCCATAGATATGGTTCATATTTATTAGATATTTCCTCTGTGCCAAGTATTGAGCTGCGTATTTTGTTGGGACTATCTCATTTAATACTAACCCTTCTACAAGAGGTAGGTATGTTAATATCTTCTCGTTAAAGAAGAAATGGAAGCACACAGAGGTTAAGTGATTTTTTTCTTGAGACAGAGTCTCACTGTGTTGCCCTCAGTAGAGTGCCATGGTGTCATAGCTCACAGCAACCTCCAACTCTTGGACGTAAGTGATTCTGTTGCCTCAGCCTCCCAAGTAGCTGGGATTACAGGCGCCTGCCACAACACCCAGGTATTTTTTGGTTGTAGTTGTCATTGTTGTTTAGCTGGCTCAGGCTGGGTTCCAGCCCGCCAGCTCCGGTGTATGTGGCTGGCGTCTTAACCACCAAGCTACGGGCACCGCCAGGTTAGGCAAATTAAACCCAAGATGTATTTCAGAGCCAATACCATTCATCTTCAGAGGCTGCTTTACAGCACTCAGGAACATCCACTTTTTTCCTAATAAAAACCTCTGTAGACGCATGTGCTTTAGGAAGGATGTAGTTGACTAAAGATCTCATGTCTCTTCTTTTCCCCCCATCCTTCGTAGGCCACCTCGAGATTTAGACTCCAAGGCTTGCATTTCTATTGGAAATCAGGTGAGAACAATCTCGTCTGCCGGCTAATAACTTAGCCATTTTCTATGTAAGCTTTCTGATTGACCTCTGAAAAATTTGTCTAACCTGTTATCAGGGGGGATGGTTCAAAACGAAATTTTAATTTAAAGGGAAGTGGTATGTGGAGCTTTTGCTCTTTCGGATGTATGAAATCAGGCTGTTGTGGTTGTGACGGGAGGTATTTTAGGAGAGCAGATGAATCTCTTGGGAAGGCATTTCTCAAAGCCCTGACGCAACCTGGCTGCCTCCAGTCAAGATTACAGACAGAACGCAGGGGTTGTGTCTGAAGAGCCACAGTGGAGACAGCTCCACTGCACCCTGGGAAAGCTGAGTTGGAGTTGGATTTCTGAGTCGCCTGTGACAAGCAAGTGGCCTACTTGGGGAGCTTTAACATCTCCTGTCACTTCTTGCTTTCAGTGGCTGCTTGGACATGCTAGAAAAGCTTCTGGCCCTAGAACATTGGGAGAAACCAGTAAGAGGACAGTGTGATCCCCTGTTCCATGGTTACTTTTCTGTCTTGCAGAACTTTGAGGTGAAGGCAGATGACCTGGAGCCTATAGTGGAGCTGGGGCGAGGTGCGTATGGGGTGGTAGAGAAGATGCGACACGTTCCCAGCGGGCAGATCATGGCGGTGAAGGTAGAGTTGACGTTCCCCCAAACGGTCTGTGTCTGTGGTGTGTGTGACTGTCCAGCGCAGGTGTCAGCCAGCCCTTTCTGTAGAAGCAAAGCACTCTTCAATAGGGTGCAACAGAAAAGATTATTGGCAGGGGCCCTTATTTCCCTGCAAATGTGTGGAAAATGCTTCCTTGCTGTGAGTTGCATCTACTTTTATTTTCTTTTCACATGGTAAGTCTCCCCTCTTCCCCCTCCCTCCATTTTTTATTTTTACATATTGCATACTTTATTATTTTTAAAATTTGAGATTAATATGAAGGGACAAACAATTAGGTTACATTGTTTGCATTTTTTAGGTAAAGTCTAGGTTGTAAATAAGCCTTTCACCCCGGGGGGATCTGCTGTACACCCTTACATTGTGCCCATTAAGTGAGAGCTTAGCAACCCTCTTTTCTCCTCCCTCCTCCCCCCCACTTGAATTTAATTGTGTTTTTCTCTTGTGTGAGTGTGTAGTTGTTTACCTGTTGCTTTTATATTAGTATTAAGTACACTGAATACTTGTTTTTCCATTCTTGTGATACTTTACTAAAGAGAATATATTGCGTTTGCCTTCTTCCATTTTTAATATTTTTGTGAAACGACCATGTCTTCATCATGCTTAAAAGAATTAACAGCACTCCCCTAACCTCATCTAATACCCAATACGAATGAAAACTTCCTTGATCATATCAAAGTGTTTTTTATTTTCCCGCCGTTTGGTTAGTTTTCCAAATTAGCATCCAAACAAAAGTTCACATATTGCATTTGGCTGTTCTGACTCATAAATTTCTTTTGTTCTATATCTTATTTTTTTGAGACAGTCTCAAGCTGTCTCCCTGGGTAGAGTGCTATGGCATCATAGCTCACAGCAACCTCTAACTCTTGGGCTCAAGGGGTCCTCTTGCCTCAGGTTTTCTATTTGTAGTAGAGATGGGGGTCTTGCTATTTTGCTCAGGCTGGTCTCAAACCAGTGAGCTCAAGCGATCCACCTGCCTCGGCCTCCCAGAGTGCTAGGATTACAGACGTGAGCCACTACGTCCAGCCCATATCATATTGCTTTTAAAGAATTATCCCTGAAAATCAAGAAATCATAACTGAGAGAGGAAATTGTTTCCATTTATGGAAAAAAGAGGGTAAAATACATCTAGAGTAAATTTGTGCAGTTCTTATGCTAGGTAAAAGAGATCTGTGATCATTCCCTATTTCCATATTTCATTTTCGCATGTTATAAATAACTAAATACCTGGGGTGACATTCAGAAGATGTTGCTAGAAATTGTGTTGTGAATTTTTGTGCTTAAGGGGTGGGACTCCTTAAGTTCCCTGCTTTCTTAGCTGACTCATCCTCAGAGTAATAACCATACGTTTTCCACGCATTCCCATTCAGCGGATCCGGGCCACAGTAAATAGCCAAGAGCAGAAACGGCTGCTGATGGATTTGGACATTTCCATGAGGACAGTGGACTGTCCGTTTACTGTCACCTTTTATGGCGCACTCTTCCGGGAGGTAGGTGGGAGATCAATTCAAAGTTCAAGAGCTGTAGATTAAGAAGTTTCTCTGATCCCATAAATGCCATGAACAGTCACGCTACTTTTTCTTGTTTGACGTAATTTTGTTCAGATTTACATGGGTGCAGTGATGACATGTTTTGCTCCAAGTTTGGCTTAAAACTAGGGTATTTTCAAGGGTGGCTAGCTCTTCCGAACATGCTGATTCTCTTCTCCTTTCTGTTTTGTTTTGTCTGTTCTGGCAGACCGTCTCTATCAATCATCTGTAAACTGATTTGCATCGATTCCTTAAGATCTGGAATATTCTGGTCTTTTGACCCCCTTTATGAGCTTTGTGTAGCTTGTGTATCATGTAGACTTCATTTGATCTTTGCTCTACCTCTGTTTTTCACTTTACCATGATATGGTTTCTTTTTTTGGGTTTTTTTTTTTTTAAGGCAGAGTCTCACTTTGTTGCCCTGCATAGAGTGCTGTGCCATAATGGCTCACAACATCAAACTCCTGGGCTGAAGTGATCCTCTTGCCTCAGCCTCCTGGGTAGCTGGGACTAAAGGTGCCTGCCACAATGCTTAGCTAGTTTTTCTATTTTTAGTAGAGGAAGGATCTTGATCTTACTTAGGCTGGTCTTGAACTCCTGAGCTCAAGCAACCATCCTCCTCGGCCTCCCAGAATGTGGGGATTACAGCTGTGAGCAGCCACGCCTGGCCGTGATATGTTCATAAGGCTTCACCTCACTCTGAAAACCAGGCTTTTGATTGAATATTGCTGGTACTCAGTGCAGGAGATCAGACCTGGAGCAGGCATTTGGGCCTAACTCCTAGGCAGCAGTGACAGCAAAGAATTGGATTTCTGGGGTTCTGTTGCTAATGCGTGTGAGTGATTAGACCCCATTTCTCTTGGGGAGTGGGCGATCACATGCAGGCTCAGTGCTTGGCTGCCCCCTGGTTTCCTCTTTGGAGACAATCATGCTCTTTTTTAAATACTGGATGGGAAGCCATATGTTCCTCCAAAACCTCAAGTGAGAAATAGTCAATTCTCCCGGACAGGTGTTAACTGCTTTTGCTTTCTTCCTTTTCCATCCTTTTTTTTTTTTTTTTTTTACCAATCCCCGAACCAAATTGTCTCCAGGGTGATGTGTGGATTTGCATGGAACTCATGGATACATCTCTAGATAAATTCTACAAACAAGTTATCGATAAAGGCCAAACAATTCCAGAGGACATCTTAGGGAAAATAGCAGTTTCTGTGAGTATATTCTTGAACCCCGCTGCAAGAAGAATATGAGAAATCTAGGCCTCCTGTGGCTTTATATCCCCAGTGTGAAGAAACACTACCTGGACCACAGCCACCAATACATACGTGTCTGTTGAATGTATTAATTTGTTGGTGGTTGGATAGACAGATGCTTTTCTTTCTGAACGTTTAGAAGACTCCAGCACTCACATGGTTTGGTTGCCTCTGAAATTAAAGGCCTCTCAGCAGACCCTTCATCTCCTATGACAACATTCTTGGTGTCTATATTCTGATATTAGTTCATCTGGATTTTCATTTGTAGATTTTTAACTGTTTTCTTAAGATTAGTAGGCACAACAAAGAAGCAGAAGAAAAAGAAATAGAACAAAGGTCTGCTGCTTTAGTGGTACTGAGGTTGATTTGGATGGAGAAAAAAGGGGATGCCTGGGGGCAAGTGAAGAATAAGGTAGACGATGGAGACGTCTTCTCTGTTATAAGAGGTAGTCCTCTCTGGTGGGTGGATTACCATGGGGTAATTTGCCATGTCTTTTCCTGGATAGGACCGCTGCAATCTGAGAAAATACCTCACCTTGTGATCTCAGGCTAAGGATAATAAAACTGGATATACTTAACATTCAATTGCTTTCCAGCCATGTGATAAATCGATCTTTGTTTCTCTTGCAGATCGTAAAAGCATTAGAGCATTTACACAGTAAGCTCTCTGTCATTCACCGAGGTAAGCATCCATGAACTGCCTCAACTGTTCCTTCTATAAAGTTTAGTTCTTTTACCTCAAGTCCCTCCTACCACCCTTCCCCCCGTGGATGGACGTAGAATTGAGTCGGGCGAGAGAACTAAAGAGCTTTCCTTGGGGTGGGACAGCAGATCATATGAGGAGCTATTCTTCATCACGGCTGAGGACATAAGAGGACATGGGCTTTATGATACATCTGAATTGAATATAAAATACTAGTTACTGAGCACAGGTGTATGATTATGTCATGGAGAATTCTAGAGAATATGAGAAAAATTCATCTTATGTTGGCCATCACATGGGAGCATGTTACAAAAGCAGAATCACGGTCAGCGCCTATAGCTCAAGCGGCTAAGGCGCCAGCCACATGCACCAGAGGTGGCGGGTTCAAATCCAGCCTGGGCCTGCCAAACAACAATGACAACTACAACCAAAAAAATAGCCGGACGTTGTGGCAGGTGCCTGTAGTCCCAGCTACTTGGGAGGTTGAGGCAGGAGAATCACTTAAGCCCAGAAATTGGAGGTTGCTGTGAGCTGTAATGCCAAGGCACTCTACCCAGGGCCACAGCTTGAGGCTCTGTCTCTACAAAAAAAAAAAAACCCAAAAAACAAAAAAAAAGAAAGAGAAAAAAAGAGAAAAGCAGAATCACAGATTTTAACACCAGATGAACTAGAATCTGCATTTTGATCAAAATCCTCAGCTGATTCTTGTGTGTTTTAAGGCAAGAGAAAATGGATTGTTTTCCTCTCGTCCCCTTCCTACCTATCAGCTTTTTATCTCTTTATCCTCCCATCCATCCACTCTCGTGTCCATTCATCTATCTTCTATCCTCCCATTCACCCATCTATTCATCTTTTGTAATATTTAAAAAATATAGCGCTGTAATAGATGCCTGGCAAGGCATCTGAGAAGCAAATAGTGTTCTTAGTAAAATTATACATAGGATTCTTGATAGAAAGTTAAGATAAATACACACACACATAAAAAAGGGAAAAAAGCTACCTTGGAAATATGAAAGTGCCACATATGAAATAGTATAGGTAAGATACAAAACAAAGAAATGATTATCACTTGGTGATTATAGTCAGGGAAAGCTTCTTGGAAGAGAGATGTTCAACCGAGTGTTTGAGAAAATTAATGGGATGTATTGATAACCAGTAGGGCATTGTGGTTTTGGTAATTGTTAAACTCCCTGAGCCTGGTAATAATGTAAAATGCCTTGCACGGTGTTCCTGTTATTAATATTATTAATTTTTATTATTAATAATTGGAAAGATAAGATGGAAGGAGATAAGGAGAAAGTGGGAAGGAATTCAGATAGGAAAAAAGATACCAATTATCCACAAACATGAAACTGACTTTTAGGAGTTTACTTCAGAATTATGAAATATTTAATTCATAACAGAGAATATATATATAAAGCATAAAAATAATAAACTGAAATTCATATATGCCAGTTTAAGGGAAAATGTATAAAGGATATTTTTTAAAGCTTTTAAAATAATACTTTTTCTGATCCCATATCCTTTGTAAAAAGTATCACAAAGGGAAATAAATAATAATCTCTAATTGTAATATAATTTCTAATTCAATTATCCAGAGATGACAAGCTTGTGGGGCATATGGGCACGTGCCCTTATATCTTTCTAGTCTGAAGGATTCATTCAAAATCTGCTTAGTAAAACCCTTCTTTTGGGAACTGCTCCATGGGGTACCAGACCTGGGTTTGTGGCATATGACCTCTGACATATCTCTTGTAACAGTGTCAATCAAAACTGGTTGTTTTGATCGTATTTGGTGGATCGCTGTGTCACAGTTCGTATTTTCATTGATTGGCCTCTTACCCCGCACTACGCATCAGTGATCATTCTGAACTGAGCATTTGCCTCAGTCATGATTTTTCAAGTTCTTATTGCACATACAGGGGCACTGCAGGTAAAGCCAGTGGAGGAAGCAGTTCTTTCCTTTGATGGGTTCACAATCCTACAAAGCGCAGACAAAACCAGACATAGGAAGTCAAGCTGAAGGCAATAAGCAGTGTGTGACTGTGAGTCCAGGATGGCCGTTTACTTGTGCGTGGGACAACTTGGGGGATGGAGGCTGAAGGACAGATGGAGATTTCAGGCCCTCTGGTGGTAGGGAAATGAATCTCGAGAGCCTGCTGACTGGATGGGATCCTGGCTGTTTTTGCTTTCAGATGTCAAGCCTTCTAATGTGCTCATTAATGCTCTGGGCCAAGTGAAGATGTGCGATTTTGGAATCAGTGGCTACCTGGTGGACTCTGTTGCTAAAACAATTGACGCAGGTTGCAAACCCTACATGGCCGTAAGTACATTCACTGGGGGTGGCCCTGGAGGTGCAGCTGCCTGCAAAGCATGCTGGGAAGCAGAACATGGATGGCTACCGAGGGAAAAGGGAAATGAGCCTAAGGCTCTCGAAATATTCTGCATCTCCTTTCTCTTAAAAGTTTCCTGTCTGAAATCTTTAGTCACTTGCTTCATATCTTGTTTTAGTCTGTTCTTGCTGCCATAACAATATCACATCAACCAGGTGGCTTATACACAACAGAAATGTACTTCTCATAGTTTGGGAGGCTAGAAAGAATAAGATCGAGGCACCCACAGATTCAGTGTGTGGTGGGGGTCTGCTTGTTTAGGTTCATGGATGAGGCCTTCCTGCCGTGTCCTCTCGTGGTGAAAGGGCTTCTTTTATAAGGGCACCAGGGCTATAGCTGAGCAGTTTTCCCTCCTGACCTTGTCACAAACTCCCTTCTAATACCATCACATGTGTGATTAGGTTTTAATATATGGGTTTTGAGAGAGACACAACCATTCAGACCATCACACACACACATACATACATATTACTTTTAACAAATCAAGTAAAAGAGATACATTATTTTAAATAACATATAAGCAATACATATAGCCTGCACAATTGTCATGCTGAGTTGCATGAGCATTACCTTGTTTTTTGAGAATAGACTAGGAAGCAGAATTTATCATTTATTTGTTTATTTATTTTTTGAGACAGAGTCTTACTCTGTCGCCCTGGGTAGAGTGCCGTGGCATCATAGCTCATAGCCACCTCAAACTTGAGCTCAAGTGATCCTCTTGCTTCAGCCTCCCAAGTAGGTGGGACTACGCGCTCCCATCACAATGCCCAGCTAGTTTTCCTAATAAGTAGAATTTAGGTTACCTAAGCAAGGCAGTTCAGTTAGTCCTGAGAGCACCTCACATAGCTGTGAAGATTCATAGCCATTAGCAGAGCCCTTGGGATCCTCTTTAACTGAAAGAACTTAATACTGCATTCTACTTGGAAATGGACTTGTATTTGGAATTGAAAAGCTTTCTGTCTGTGCTTAGCTGAAAATTGCTTAGGTCTATTAATGTGGGACAGTAGCACCAGTGACTATTTTTTTTTTTTTTGAAACTGTCACCCAGGCTGGAGTGCAGTGGTACAATCATAGTAGCTTCAAATTCCTGAGTTAAGTAATTCTCATGTTTCTGCCTCCAGGAGAGCACTGCAGTAAAATAAATAAATTAAATTTATTTTTAATTTCTTATAGAGATGGGGGGTTGGGGGGATCTTACTCTGTTGCCTAGGCTAGTTTCGAACTCCTGGCTTTAGGTGATCCTCCTTCCTTGGCCTCTCACAGTGCTGGGATTATAGGCTCTGTGAGCCAACACAATTAACCTGTTGATTTTTTTTTCTGAGTTCTGGACTGTTGATGTTTTTAACAAGTTTGATTCTAGATGTTAGCTTTTTTTTTTTTTTCTTAAGAAAAAATTGAAAATGGTTATGAAGGGAACTTGATCCATTACTGTGTCTAAGAAAAGACTAACTCAGAAGGGCAACTCCAGGGAGACACCAATGTTTATTGTAATTACTGGGCCTTCTTGGCCTGGGAGGCATGGTAGTAGCTTAAAACAACTCACTTGGCAGCTGGTGCTACCCTGCCCCCAGAGATTTTATTGAGCTAAGAATGTCGTGGCAATCGTCTTTCCAGTTTCTCAGTTGTCTATCTCCTTTTTAGCCTGAAAGAATAAACCCAGAGCTCAACCAGAAGGGATACAGTGTGAAGTCTGACATTTGGAGTCTGGGCATCACAATGGTAGCGTATGACAATCATCACGGACTATAAGGCTATGGGCCTGAAGCTGCAGTGGGGTGGACTTGGGACCAAGAAGCGAATGCCCTAAAGTGTTGGGTTGGGGCATCCTTTCTTGCCGAGATGGTAGGAGATTTTGAGTGATAATTACGTGTAGTGTGGTATAGTAGAAACCCTGAGCTGGGATTGGGAAAGTCAATTTTTCTCTTTATTCCACTTTTGCTTAGTTGTATGCCCTTGACTAACGACTGTGGTTACATAGACTCTTTCTTATAGCCAGAGGATCTGAAGAAACAGTTTAAAATTAAATTATTCTAGTCAAGGCAAGAAGCTTAAGCTACACAAAGAGCTCTGATGTGTGTGGCCCCTGGCGGGGCTGTGGTATCCAGGACACAGGCTGTGCTTCCCACGATATTTTTATTGCAGAGGTCTTAGCTGTTGACGTCAGGTATACCCTAAAGACGTGTTGACAAATAGGGCAATTTCCTTGGGCACAGCTCTGAAGTTATATGATCCGCACTTTGCATATAACTTTGGTGATCCAAAGGGCTGGAATTACCCACTGTGGTCCTGGCTCCCTCCCAGCCACAGCAGCTGATTAAATCCCGTGAGTTATTTCATGTCCCTGCCCAGAAAACACGTGATCCTGTGGCAGCAAAGTGGCCTTTACTCAAGTCCAAAACAAGATCGGGCATTGGGTCCTAGGTTACTTACTCCCCCCCCAACCCATTTCACCAAAGGACCTGCAGATGGCAGTAGATGTTCAGCTTCGTAAAGGTCTTAGGGTAAGAATTACTTTTCAGAGCACACTTTGAAAAACTGAAGTTTAATTCTGTTGGCTTGCTACTTTTATGACTTGCCATGGTGGATTTTAGTGAGAGACCTAGTTTTAGACAGGTTTAAGTGGGTTTGTCTAGTAAGATCTTATTTGAAAATCCCTAGCTCTAGGAATTTAGGGAAATTGCTAAAAACAGATTATTTATTTTATTCCCTTCCAAATTATGCTTGAACATTACCTTTATATTTATCTCTGATGTTCTAGGATTGTAAAAAAAAAAAAAAAAAACACCTAATTCCCTAAAACAGCCCTGCCTAACATATTTTCTCCTTGTTTCCTCTCTCCCCTAGATTGAGCTGGCCATCCTCCGGTTTCCCTATGATTCATGGGGAACTCCATTTCAGCAGCTCAAACAGGTGGTGGAGGAGCCATCGCCGCAACTCCCAGCAGACAAGTTTTCTGCAGAGTTTGTTGACTTTACCTCACAGTGGTAAGAAAGCCTCATCTCCCAAGTGTTAGTCCTAAAGAAGGAGATGAGTCCTCATGAATTCCCTCCATCAGGTTTAATCCATGATGCATGCATTCATTCTGAAAGCATTTGTGGAATATGCCCTATCTGCTGGAGAAAGAAAGATGACTATATCATACTCCTTACCCTCACTGAGCTCAAAGTCAAGTAAGGAAGTCTCGTAAATCAATAATTATAACGCAGCAAGTTTGGTGGTAGAAATACCCATAGGGAATTTGGGGAGCCCAGAGGAAAGGCCTCAGGATAAATCCCGTTATTTCATTTGGTTTGTTTTAAAAAGTTTAAAGTTTGACTTGCTATGTGGAAAGATTGGAAAAGTGATTGTTACTGAAGAACCCTGCTTTCACTTCTTGGTGAAGAGAAGGATGTTGCCTAAGTCCTGGGCTAAGACTGTAGGAAGTATTTTTCAAGCAAAGAAGAAGTAGGGGAGGAAAGGTATTTCAGACAGAAGGAACATTGCATGTAAGTGTCACAAAAGCAAGAAGCTTTTATATGAGCTATAAGCAACTTGAGGTGATTAGAGCATGAAGAGAAATCTGATGGGATCTACTAGAGGTCTAGAGATAGGGAATGCAGGCGAAGAACTACTTTGGGTGAGAAGGTAGTGGGTAGTGTGAGCGTGTTACTTAGCTATCTCGAAGTCCTATAGCACCTTGGCTTCTATCTCAGACTGGCTAACTGTGGATGGACTTGTCCATGAGGGTAGAGTAGACCATGTTGGGGCTCTATGAAAGGAATCTGAACAAAGTTAGGGTAGAAAGCAGAAAAGAACCACACTAATGCAGCCAACTTTATATTTTCGTGGAAATTGCCAGCGCAATCCAGAAAAGTAAGAGAGGGAGAATCACTCTAGACAATTGAGAGATTTGTGTCTGCACAGCGTCCTTGATGTCCAGCATCTTGATAGTGAGGAGCACGGCCTGCGGTGCTGGACACAGGATGCTAAAGTTAAGCACAGGATGGAGCGAGTTAGTTTATTTGGGTATCCCGGGAGGAAGAGGGGTGGTCAGAGATGGTGGCACAGGGGCATGATCCCCCACTCAGGATGAACCCTTGGAGACGGGCGTTTCTGACCATTCGCTGCTGAGAAAGGAGCAGGAGCTCTTCAGGCCACTGGAGGTATAGAGGAAAGTGCCACGGCGCCTTCCTCGGCATCATTCCTTGGTCTCCATGCTTCTTGGAAGAAGGGCTCTGAGTACAGCCTTTATAGGGAGACATGATGAGATGAAACTAAGTGCTCTTGGACTTTCTGTGAGCCCTCAGCCCCTCCCCGCTGCTGGTACTTTTACCTAGTGCTAGGTGAGGAGTGTGTACAGTTGTTCGTTCTAGTTTGGGGCTGAATGCCCAGAGAGCGGCTGGAGCGCGGAGCCCAGGCTGATATGTTGCTGGACACAGGCGTGTCCTCCTGCCTGTTTTCCTTGTGGGAGTCTCTGGGTGCTGCTGTCTGTCTGCCCGGTAGAAATGGGTTCATGACTTTACTTTCTGGGCTCAAACTTGGTTTTTGTTGTTACCGTTTTGTTTTTATTTTTTTGCTTTTGCCTTATCCTCAAATGTTTCAAGGTCCCATAGACAAAAGGATGGGTCATTTTGGATGATACAGAACAGTCATTTTCAAGGCAGGTGGTGATGGCGAAGGATCTTATCTCGGGAAGTCTTTTCAGACACTCTTTTTTGTCGCCTGTCTTCCACTTGTCTCCTTACGTGCCATCCCCCACTCCGATTCTGGGCACTTGAGGAAACTTGGGTAAGAGAAAGAGGCTGGTGTCAAAAGTTTGAGAAAGTTGAGTCTCCTGTTGCGAATTACCCTTGTAATTCAGTGGTTCTCAACTCTGGCTGCTCATTTATAAAACCCTAGCAAGCTTTCAGAATGACTCAGAAATTCTCATGTCATTGGTGGGGAGGGGACCTGAATATTAATATTTTTCAAATGTTCTCAAGTCATTCTAACCTACAGCTAGAGTGAGAAGCCCACGTTTAGGAATGAGGTCTGTAGACCTGCCATCCACTGCTTTCTGTTCAGAAGGCATCTTACCTTCTGCAATTATTGTAAAAAATAATTCAGTTACTTTTTTTCCCACCAGTTTGTTTTTTTCTTTGTTTGGCGTTTGGTTTTTGTTGTTGTTGTTGTTTGTTTGTTTGAGACAGTCTCACTTCATCACCCTCAGTAGAGTAAGTACCATGGCATCAGCCTAGCTTACAGCAACCTTAACCTCCTGGCCAAGCAATCCTCCTGCCTCAGCCTCCCAAGTAGCTGGGACTATAGGTGGTCAACATAGTGCCCTGCTAATTTTTCTGTTTTTGGTGGAGAGAGAGTCTTGCTGTTGCTTAGTCAGGCTGGTCTTGAACTCTTGAGCT
>CAUYRH010052056.1:0-33844 GCA_963574655.1 Perodicticus potto | reverse complement strand
CCCTGCAGGTTAGGGGGCTGAACTCTCCCTAACCCTTGCAGCTTTTTTTTTGAGACAGAGCCTCAAGCTGTCACCCTGGGTAGAGTGCTGTGGCATCACAGTTCACAGCAACCTCCAATTCCTGGGCTCAAGCGAGTCTCCTGCCTCCGCCTCCCAAGTAGCTGGGACTACAGGTGCCTGCGACAACGCACGGCCATTTTTTGGTTGCAGCCGTCATTGTTGTTTGGCGGGCCCGGGCAGGATTCGAACCACCAGCTCAGGTGTACATGGCTGGCGCCTTAGCCCGTTGAGCCACAGGAGCCGAGCCACCCTTGCAGTTTTTGAAGGGTCTCCCAGGGCTTCATTTGGGACTGCCCTACTCAGTCTTCCCTCCCTGCCAATTCCTGGCTGGCCCCCAGCTCCTCCCTGCATCTCATCTTCCTGGCTTAATTATTTTTCCTGGGAGCCGTGTAATCCTTGTTTTATGGGACTGAGGAGTGAAGAGGTCTAACAGCTTTTTTTAAGGGTTCTGGTTGTTGTTCTTAGCCAGTTGCATCACTCCCTTACTCCCGAGTTTACATTTGATTTCAGAGAGGAAGCATCTCACTAGATGGTGAGGCAGGCCCCATGGGGTGATCTGGACAGGGCCTTTAGCTAAGGGACAGAGTTGTATTCTGGGCCCTGTCACTACCTCCTTGTGTGATCTAGAGCTGGGCCCTTTCTTCTCTGGACTTTAGCGTCCCAGTCTGTAAAATGGTCATGGTTAAGTCAGTTGGCACATAGATTCTTTCCAATTGTGACAGTTCCCCTCTGATCCACCTAAGGAATTAGTTCAAAGGCCCCCTGCCCCCTCCCCATTTGATAGTCTGGGCAAGGCCAGAGTGGACCCTGGGTGGGCCGTACTCATGCCCAAGGCAGCTGATGTGGGCGTCGTATAGCCCTATGAGTCAGGCATGTGGGACTGGGGAAGTGTCCAACTGCTGGACATAATTGTTAGTGCTGACCATCCCTCTTTCAAACAGGAAGTGACTGGGGTGGGGGATGCCCTGGTATCCCAAAGTTACAGATTTATGAGGCCATAAAATGCCCCAGTGCCCATTAACTCTACCCAAGGGGAGACGTAGCCCTGACTTCTAGTGGTGGCTGTCATGGGACTCAAAGGTAAATCTGCAGTTGGCTGGCCTGGTAGCTCAAGAATTCTCCCTAGTGACCCTAGGAGCCTTGGGGATCATCTCAATCAGCCCCCTGCCCCAGACCAGCTGCCCCTAAGAAAGGCTGCAGCAGCTCCTGCCAGCAACTTAAAGTGACGCTGGCATCAGGGCCCAGTTCTGCTGGGCGTGATTCAGCTTGGCTGCTCCCTGGGGCAAGTGAGCCAGGGAGGAGGGAGTGGCCACCCCTCATTAAGCAGGAACTTGGGGCTAAAGGGAGAGGGGCCAGAGAATGAGGGCAAAGGAGCCCCACCAGGCTGAGCGGTGGCTTCCCCACAGTCAGCCCACTCTGACTAGGGCTTAGGGCTATTCCAGAGCCTGGAACAGAGCTAGAGGTGGGCGGACAGGGGGCCCCACTGGCACCCCCACACTGCCTCTCACCCAACTGAGTCAGACTAATGGTTTTTACAACCCTCCCTGGGCACAATTACTGCACTGGTGGCATGACCGGGCCTCCTAATGGGTGTTTATTCTGTTGGCACGAGCACCCACCCACCCACCCCCCTGCCTGAAGGCTGGCCTACTCACCAGGACACGCCCCCCCGGGCACACTCATGTGAACACTCACACCCACACACGCATACAATCGTGGAGACCCACATGGGTACCCAGAGAGACTTTCTCACACATAGGCTTCCTCACACTCAGGAATTCACAGACCCACGAATCAGCACTCCCACGGAAAGGAACATTAAGGGACATAGGCGTATGCTCATACACACTGCCCCTCACCCAGCACGAGCCAGATGGACACACAAACCTGTGCACACCATGCCCACACACCCATTGCCAGCCTCACCCATCTCTCTTTCCTCCCAAGTTTGCCCCAGAGGGGATGAGGCAGACCCAGGAGAGGAGCATTCCATAGCCTCCTCCTGACTCCCTCTCTGGAGCTAGCAAGGGAGACCTCAGAGCAGTGAGTTCCCTTTCCACCGAGGGGTCCGAGTCCGGGGGGAGTGGTCCAATTTCAGATGGGGATGGGGCCAGAAGGCCTCTGCAGCATCCAGCAGCCTTCCCTTTCCGAATGCCTTGGCCAGGACTGGGGGTAGAAAAAAGGCAGATTTTAGATGAATATAACTTGTGGTCAAGGTTCCTGCTCATCCCTCCCCCACCACCAAAAAGTACCAGGCATGGGCCCAGCAAGGGCAAAGGAATGCTCTAGAGCCCAGGCCCGGAGCCAACCCTGGTTGCCTGGCCTCAGCCTGAATTCTTGCCTTGCTCTGCTCTGGCAGACGGCACCCGATGGCTGGAAGAATTCCGTCCGCCACAACCTCTCCCTCAACAAGTGCTTTGAGAAGGTAGAGAACAAATCAGGAAGCTCCTCTCGGAAGGGCTGCCTGTGGGCCCTCAATCCGGCCAAGATCGACAAGATGCAGGAGGAGCTGCAGAAGTGGAAGCGGAAAGATCCCATTGCTGTGCGCAAAAGCATGGCCAAGCCAGGTGAGGTCGGGCCCCACCAGAGGGCCTGGGACACCCCGGAGCCAAAAGGAGAGAAAGAATTGGGGAGAGGAAAGCAAGGGTACCCAGGCTGGGGTGGCTGTGGAGGAGAGAGGTCTCACGGTGTTTCTTCTCCTTTGGGTCTTTCAGAAGAGCTGGACAGCCTCATTGGAGACAAGAGGGAGAAGCTGGGCTCCCCACTGCTGGGTTGTCCACCTCCTGGGCTGGCAGGCTCAGGCCCCATCCGGCCCCTGGCACCCCCAACTGGGCTATCCCAGCCACTGCACTCACTCCATCCAGCTCCAGGGCCCATCTCTGGCAAGAACCCCCTGCAGGACCTATTGGAGGGGCACGCACCCTCCTGCTACGGGCAGACATACCCACACCTCTCACCAGGCCTGGCCCCTCCTGGACCCCCACAGCCATTGTTCCCACAGCCAAATGGGCACCTTGAGCTGCGGGCCCAGCCAAGCACCCCCCAGGACTCACCTCTGCCTGCCCACACCCCACCCAGCCACAGTGCTAAACTGCTGGCTGAGCCTTCCCCAGCAAGGACCATGCATGACACCCTCCTGCCAGATGGAGACCTCGGAACTGACCTGGATGCTATCAACCCCTCTCTCACCGACTTTGACTTCCAGGGTGAGCTGGGGATAGGAAAGGGGAGGTGGGACAGGATTGGAGAGGTGTACCTTGCAGTGTGGCCCATCCTCTCTGAATCTCTAGGCTGCAGCCTGTGAGCTGTTAGGATTTGGTTCAACTGAAACAGAGAAGGCAGAACTGGCAGAGGGTGTCAAGCTTCCCACTCGCTCCTTGCCATCCAGAGCATGGGGCAAAGAGAAATGTCTTTTCCCATCTTTTTCTTCTTGGTGCCCCAAACATGTTCCAGCTGACCCCATCATGAGAATGCTCTTAGCTCTGGATAGACCAGAAAGGACTCAGTGTTCTAGTCTATATTTAATTGTAAGCAATCAACAGTTCCAAACATTCCCAGAAGCATCAGAGTTCATCTTTTAAAGCAGAAGGAAAGAGACTCTCCCCTCTAGGGGAATGTTAGAGGAATGTAAGGCCTCAGAGCTGGGCAAGTCCTGGAGAGATTTGGAGATAGAAGTCCAAGCAGAGGTTCTATCCATTGCACACCATCTTGCCTACTCCGTATCTGCATGTGGCCATCTAAATTCCAGTGTACGCCCAAGCACTGGCACTGACCACTGGAGGTTTGTGGGGGGATGGCCCAGACCTCCGACCCTCTGTGTGCACAAGTAAGTGGAGGCAGCCTACCCTCAGAGAGGGCCCAATCTGGTGAGGGGACAGCCCCGGCCTTGGGAAGCACACACAGCCTCAGAGGGATCTGCAGACATGGGGGGCATAGTAAACATTTCCCTGAGCTCCTACTAAGTTTCAGGCATCATGTTAGTTATGTCACACATGCTTTCTCATCTGGTCCTAGAGGATAGGAGGGATTATTATGATTAAACCCACCTTATAAAAGCACACAGTGGCTTAGTAACATACTCATGGTCACTTAGCTAGAAAGAGGAAGAGTTAGGATTGAAACTCAGGCAGCTAAATCCAATCCAGGGTTTAGCCAGGCCTTCTTCCTCCAGACCTTGTCCCTGACTGACACCCAGGGTAGGAGCTCCAGGCCACATGGCACAGAGAGGGACCAGATGACGGTACTGTTTGCTCCCCAGAGTCAGGTGTGCTTCTGGGCTTTGCTCCCATCCTCAGGCCCTGCTGCTGAGGAGGCCCGGGGAGCCATGCCTATCCTCGCCAGGTCCAGCAGTGCATTATGGGCAGATCCTCACTCTAGTGGCAGATCCAGCTTCCTGGGGAGCCTGGGCAAGAGCCAGCCAGGGTGAAGAGTTCCTGGGGGGCCCCCTAGGGTAACCCCCGGTGCACAGCACTTGCATCAACCCTTCTGGTAGGCAGTTCTCAAATCCCCAGTGCCCCCTGCCAAAAGAGACACAGAGGTCATCTGGATCCATGGTTTTCGGACTGTGCTACATGGGAGGAAGAAACCGAGGCTCAGAGAGAGTCACAACTGCCTGGGTTCGCACAGCTAGTGCTAGGGTTTGTTCCCACTCCATGTCACCCGACTCCTGCTCTCTGCAACATAAGAGGGTCCTGGGAAGGAGGGCAGAGAGGGCTCCGGTGTTGCCTCCAGTGATACCTGTTCTCTCCTTCCCTACTCTCCTTCCCTTCCCAACTAGGAAACCTGTGGGAACAACTGAAGGATGACAGCTTGGCCCTCGACCCCCTGGTACTGGTGACCTCATCCCCGACAACGTCATCTTCAATGCCGCCACCCCCACCAACCTCCCACTGCTTCGCCCCTGGGCCCTGTCTGGCAGAGACAGGTGGTGGGGCAGGCGAGTTGGCACCCCCAGGCAGTGGGGGCTCCGGGGCACTGGGTGACTTGCACCTCACCACCCTCTACTCGGACTTCATGGAGCTGGAGCCCACGCCCTCCACAGCCCCGGCCGGCCCTTCAGTGTACCTCAGCCCCAGCTCCAAGCCCATGGCCTTGGCATGATCTATGTCCAGGATCAGCACCAGCCTTCGCCCAGTCTGGATGTCCCAGCTGGTCGCCCACATCGGGCTCACCTTAAAGATCAAGGAAGGAAAACACTACCTGTCCCCTGTGCCACTTGTTTGTTAGCTGGCAGCTGGAGGTACAGAGGACTCCACCCAGGCTGCTGCCCCTCATACATTTCTGCCACCTGGTGGTCCAGCTCCTCACTCAGGGCCCCAGAAAAGCGAGTGTCTGGGCAAGAATAAAACACACTATAGTTCACCCTCATCCACACTTAAGCCCTTGTGCTTACACACATATACACACACAGTTAATCAGACATACACACACATACCTCCCCCCGCATAAACCTCCTTATCCCCAGTGGAATCAGTACTACAACACAGGCAACCTGACTTCATTTCTGGGACAGCTGATAGCTGAGGGCTTTGTTTACTAAAAGCTCAGAGCCCTGTGCCAGGCCAAAGACCATCCCCTGAAGCCCCCTCAGACATCACGTTCTCTGCAAGCCCGACTCCCTGCAGTCAGGTTTTTCCCAGAAGCCCCCTATATTTATTCTCCCGTCTTTACACCAACAGCCCAGCAAAGAAGAGGAAAGAGAGCTCCTCCCCAAATTGTCTGCAGACCTCTCCAGGGGTTATTACTCAGCAGCTCTTACTCTGCCAGGCTCTACCTATCCTCAGTACACACTCTGTCCGGCCACCCCCAGGGTGACATGCGGGAGGGGCAGATTCACCCTGGGACCAAACTGAGCCCAATTCCGACAGTGTTCGGAAAAGCCCTTGCCTTTGGAAACTTGAATGTGTCTACTTCTCCCAGTTCCAGCTGCAGGAAGGGCCCCCTCTAGGTCTCCACAATCTCACTCCTTCTCCAGAAAGAAAAGTTCATGCAGGTTAGGTCCCAGCTTACTCCAGTCCCTGACTTACGATGGTTCAACCTAATATTTTTTCAACTTCACAACGGTGTGAAAGTAATACGCATTCAGTACATTCCTCGGACTTAACATGGGGTTATGTTTGATAAACCTATCATAAATTGAAAATACCATAAGCAAAAAGCATACTTTCTACTTATGATATTTCCAACTTACAGTGGATTTGTCTAGATGCAGCCCTGTCGTAAGTTGAGGAGCACCCATGGTTACTTCCAACTGTCTCAGGCAGTCTGGGCCTTCTGGGAGGGGTCACCAGGCATGGAAGCACACATGCCCCCCTCTCTTTGACTGGTTGGCAGAACCAAGATACCTGGGAAGGCCTAAGGATGTCCCTGGAGCTGAGGGGTGTGGTTCAGGTGCACACCATGAGTCCCTCACCACCCAGGGGATCCTCGACTCACATCAGGCCTGGGGATGACAGGAACTTCCAGAGGTTGGCTCCAGGCCCACATGAGGCACAAGCAGATCCCTCAATGGCCTGCCAGTGTCCCCTGTGCTGGAACAATAAAGCAAGTGCCTTGTGGTCTCACTACTGAGCCTTCATTTCTGGACCTCTCCTCCCTGGGCAGAAAGGCCAGGCCACACTGATTGGGAGATGATCTGGGCCTATGATGTCACTCGTACCCCCACTTGGAACTGTGAAGTTTCCAAATTCAAAGAGTAAGGCACACAGGGGGACTTCCTGACCAGGCTGGGATGCTAAGGGGCAGGTAGCAAGGCATCTTCCCAGGAGAATTTCCAAACAGGTGTGAGGGAGAGGCTGCCCTGCCCACAGGAAGCGGGTGGGTGCCTTCCCCCACTTTTGCACCCACTGATCTCACACAAGAAGGGGTCACTGCCCTATCCAGGCCGTGTCTTCCTGCCCCTCATATGGCTCTGGCTGGGAGAGATACCAAACATTTTGGGACCCTGGGTTCCACAAGTGACAAGAATGGAGCATAGCCTGGTGTCATGTGCACTGCTGGCCCCACCAGGGTGTCTCTGCTGGGTTGGGGCTCACTTGATCCCACTTCAGACTCAGCCCCCAGGTACCATCTCCAGGTGAGCTGCTGTCCCAAAATGGCAGCCTAAAAGGCAGACCTACAACCCCATAGCCTCACAGCCCCCAGAGTCCCCAAAGCCCCACAGCTCCCATAGGCCCCGCAGCCTCACAGCCCCACCTAAAGAGGGGAAGGGCAGAGGTGGGAGCTGAAAGCAAACACAGAAACCTCAGGTCTCAGAACAGCCACAGGTAGGACCTCTGCTTAGAAAGTTCTTCTGGCTCGGCGCCCATAGCACAGTGGTTACGGTGCTGAGGCTGGCAGGTTCGAACACGGCCCAGGTCAGCTAAACAACAAAGACAACTGCAACAAAAAATAGCCTTGCATTGTGGTGGACGCCTGTAGTCCCAGCTACCGGGAGGCTGAGGCAAGAGAATCACTTAAGCCCATGAGTTAGAGGTTGCTGTGAGCTGTGACGCCATGGCACTCTACCGAGGGCGACATAGTGAGACTCTGTCTCAAAAAAAAAGAAAGAATGAATGAAAGTTCTTCTAGATAAGCTCACAAGTTTGAGACCAGCCTGAGCAAGAGTGAGACCCTGTCTCTGAAAACTAGCCAGTCATTGTGACAGGCACCTGTAGTCCCAGCTACTTGGGAGGCTTAGGCAAGAGAATTGCTTGAGCCCAAGAGTTTGAGGTTGCTATAAGCTAAGATGCCATGGCACACTACCAAGGGTGACAAAATGAGACTGTCTCAAAAAAAAAAAATTTCCTTCTAGAAGCCAGGACTGGGGGCCAGCCAATACCTACCTCAGAGAGGACAGCCCTATAAAAGATCCCATACTAGGGCAGCTCCTGTGGCTCAGAGGGCAGGGCACTGGCCCCATATACCAAGGGTGGCAGGTTCAAACCTGGCCCCGGCCAAACTGCAACAAAAAAATAGCCAGGTGTTGTGGAGGCTGAGGCCAGGGAATTGCCTAAGCCCAGGAGTTGGAGGTTGCCGTGAGCTGTGTGATGCCACGGCACTCTACACTCTACCAAGGGTGTTAAAGTGAGACTCTGCCTCTACAAAAAAAAAAAAAAAGATCCCATACTAGAACCCCACCTACCTCAGTGCCTCTCTGCCAGGGGCTCTAAGGCTGGGTGGAGGGCTGGAGGGCTGGAGGGCTGGGGTGGGGAGGGAGAGGGAGAAGGAGAAGGCATGGCCAGCTGGTGCACCCGAGAGGAAGACAACTTGCCACAGCCTGGCCCTGACTGTCTAGGAAGGGGATGAAGGCTCTCTGCCACGCCCTCAGGTGATGGTGCACTTCAGTTCCATCCAACCCCAGGCATGTGCCTCGACTCCCAGGCCCCCAAGGACAGGGCGAGTGTTCCCTGGAAGAACTTTGCTGGCGCCCACTTGCTTGCCTCAGACGCTGGAAGCTCAGCCAAACCTGTGCCCAGCTGAGCAAAGGACATCTCCAGGGGGCCCTCAGTCAGATCTCTGGCCTTGTGGGCCCATTCAGCACACCTGCGAGTGAGCAGGCTCCCATACAAGGAAGACAGGTGGCAAGCAGACAGGATGTCTGGTCTAGTTTTGCGTGTATGTGTTTATTTGTTTGTAACCAGACTAACCTTCATACTTTCAAACCGGGGCCTAAGTGCATGGCAAAATGAGCCCCACGCTCCTGCTCATATGCTGCCCCCTGCTGGGCACCTGAGAGGCAGCCCTGCATCCCTGCAACCGCACAGCTCACTACTCCAGGCACTTAGCCCATGTTTTAGGGTGAGCAACAGATTTATCTGGATGGATGTAGAGTCTGTAAGTCCCCTGTTTGGAGGGAATTAACCATTTTGTTCAGGAATTCTAAATGTGAGTGTTCTAAAACTGTTTGGAACTCACAGGTCCAGGAACTTGGATAAAAAACTTACATCTTCATTCTCGCTCACCTCTACCTGAATGAAATTTAGCATTTTGGCCAGATGCAGTGGCTTGCACGTGTAATCTCAGCATTCTGGGAGGCCAAGGTGCATGGATCACTTGAGCTCAGGAGTTTGAGACTAAGACCAGCCTGACCAAGAGCAAGACTCCATCTCTATTAAAAATAGAAAAATATATATATAGCTCACCACCTATAGCTCAAGCAGCCAGGGCGCCAGCCACATACACCAGAGCTGGCAGGCTCAAATCCAGCCTGGGCCCACCAAACAACAATGGCAACTATAACCAAAAAATAGCCAGACATTGTGGTGGGTGCCTGTAGTCCCAGCTACTTGAGAGGCTGAGGCAAGAGGATTGCTTAAGCCCAAGAGTTTGAGGTTGCTGTAAGCAGTGATGCCACGGCACTCTACCCAGGGTGACAGCTTGAAACTCTATCTCAAAAAAAAAAAAAAAGAAAAGAAAAGAAACCCAAATAGCTGGGCGTGGTGGTATGTGCTTATAGTACCAGCTTCTGGGGAGGCTGAGGCAGGAGGATTGCTTGAACCCAGAATTTGAGGTTGCTGTGAGCTATGATGAAGCCACGGCACTCTACACAGGGTGACAGAGTGATACTCTGTCTCAAAAAAAAGAAAAAGAAATTTAGCATTTCCCTCGATTATGAATGTCAGCAACAAATCACAACTTTAGTAGTACCTGTGACTTTGTCATTAGAAACAAAAAATATTTGCATATTATATTGTAGTTCCTACAGAATACCCACACACACACACACATACAGTCATGCATCAATTAACAACAGGGATACATTTTTTTTTTTTACAGAGTCTCATTTTGTCGCACTCGATAGAGTGCGGTGGTGTCACAGCTCACAGCAACCTCCAGCTCTTGGGCTTAGGCGATTCTCTTACCTCAGCCTCCTGAGTAGCTGGGACTACAGGCACCCGCCACAACGCCCAGCAATTTTTTGTTGCAGCTTGGCCAGGGCCAGGCCCGAACCCACCACCCTCGGTTATGGGGC
Organism: Perodicticus potto; assembly: GCA_963574655.1. Classification (NCBI taxonomy): domain Eukaryota; kingdom Metazoa; phylum Chordata; class Mammalia; order Primates; family Lorisidae; genus Perodicticus; species Perodicticus potto. Next base: position 23,832 of record CAUYRH010052056.1, on the reverse strand, counting down.
CAACGCCCTACTCACTGAGCCACAGGCACCGCCCAACAGGGATACATTATGAGAAATGCATCATTAGATGACTTTGTCATGCAAACATCCCAGGGTGCAACTTACACAATCTAGATGGCATAGCCTACTACACGCCTAGGTTATATGGTATAGCCTGTTGCTCCTGGGCTACAAGCCTGTATAGCATGTTACTGCATTGAATACTACAGGCAGTTGAAACAAAAAAATGGAAAATATTTGTGTATCTAAACATAGAAAAGGTACAGTAAAAATACAATATTATACCCTCAATGAATCCCCGACAATAAAAAAAACAATATTATAATTGTATGGGACCATCATCATATATCCAGTCTGTCATTGATAGAAACAATGACACAAACACACATCTATACAGTCATCCCTCAGTATCCATGGGGGAGTGATTCTTTTTTTTTGAGTGGGGGAGACAAAGTCTCACTTTGTCACCTTTAGCAGAGTGCTGTGGCAGCACAGCTCACAGCAACCTGCCGGGCTTAAGTGATCTCTTGCTTCAGCCTCCCAAGTAGCTGGGACTACAGGTGCCAGCCACAATGGCAGGCTACTTTTATTTTTTATTTTTTTTATTGAGACAGAGTCTCAAGGTGTTGCCCTTGGTAGAGTGCTGTGACATCACTGCTTACAGCAATCTCTAACTTTTGGGCTTAAGCAGTCCTCTTGCCTCAGCCTCCCAAGTAGCTGGGACTACAGGCACCTGCCACAACACCCTGCTATTTTTTTTTTTTTTTTTGGTTATAGTTGTCATTGTTGTTTGGCAGGCCCAGGCTGCATTCGAACCCACCAGCTCAGGTTTATGTGGCTGGCACCTTAGCTGCTTGAGCTACAGGCGCCGAGCTGCCAGACTATTTTTAGAGATGAAGTCTCGCTGGTCTGGAACCTGTGAGCTCAGGCAATCCACCTGCCTGAGCCTCCCAAGTGCTGGGATTACAGGCGTGAGCCACCATGTAATGGTGAGCCACCGGCCCATGAGGGGGTAATTGTAGAATCTCCCAAGAATACTAAAATACATGCATGCTCAAGTAAGTCCCTTATGTTAAATGGTGTAGTATTAGCAAATAACCTAAGTGCATCCTTCTGTACACTTTTATTTATTTATTTATTTTTAGTTTTGGCCAGGGCTGGGCTTGAACTCACCACCCACAGCATATGGGGCTGGCACCCTACTTCTTGACCCACAGGTGCCACCCTATTTATTTATTTATTTTTATAGAGACAGAGTCTCACTTTATTGCCCTTGGTAGAGTGCCATGGCGTCACACAGCTCATAGCAACCTCCAACTCCTGGACTTAGGTGATTCTCTTGCCTCAGCCTCCCGAGTAGGTGGAACTACAGGCGCCCACCACAACGCTCGGCTATTTTTCTGTTGCAGTTTGGCCAGGACGGGATTGAACCCACCACCCTCGGTATATGGGGCCGGCGCCCTACTCCCTGAGCCACAGGCACCATCCCTCTTGTACACTTTAAATCATCTCTTGATTACTTATAATACCAAATACAATGTAAACGATATGTAAATTGTTGTCATACTGCATGGTTTAGGGAATAATAGTAAGAAAAAGAGTCTGTACATGTTTGGTGCACATTTAAAAAAAATATTTCCTAGCCACAATTGGTTGGATCCATGGATGTGGCATCCACAGATGCAGAGAACTGATTATATATAGTTTTAAATACACAAACTATATAGGATTACAATATATTTTTATGTTCTTTACATTATTGTCCATAGGCTTTAGTAGACTAACAACAAAGGGGTCCATGGCAAATAAAACAGTAAAGTGCCCTTGCTTTAGTTGCTGAGATGGTAGGGAAGTGGAGGGTGACTCTTAGGGGAGGGATCAGACTGAAGGTACTGAGGGGCTTAGGACAGCAGGAAGGGGCCTTCACCACCTGGAAGGGAAGCATCTCAAGATTTTTTTTTTTTTTTGAGACAGGGACTCAAGCTGTTACCCTGGATAGAGTGCTGTGGCATCATAGCTCACAGCAACATCCAATTCCTGGGCTCAAGCGAGTCTCCTGCCTCCGCCTCCCAAGTTGCTGGGACTATAGGCGCCCGCCACAACACCTGGCCATTTTTTTTGGTTGCAGCCGTCATTGTTGTTTGGCGGGCCCGGGCTGGATTCGAACCACTCAGGTGTACGTGGCTGGCGCCTTAGCCTGTTGAGCCACAGGCACCGAGCCAGCATCTCAAGATTTTTTATTTTTTTTTTGAGACAGAGCCTCAAGCTGTCACCCTGGATAGAGTGCTGTGACATCACAGCTCACAGCAACCTCCAATTCCTGGGCTCAAGCGAGTCTCCTGCCTCCGCCTCCCAAGTAACTGGGACCACAGGCGCCCGCCACAACGCCCGGCCATTTTTCTGCTGCAGCCACCATTGTTGTTTGGCGGGCCCGAGCCGGATTCGAACCCGCCAGCTCAGGTGCATGTGGCTGGCGCCCCAGCCCAATGAGCCACAGGCGCCGAGCCGCATCTCAAGATTTTGACGACTGGTTTGGCAGTACTAATGTGCACACTGTAGGCCACCCTGGAGGGCATGAGCCTTGGTTTCCCTGTAGTCTTTGGGTTTTCTTTTGGGTTCTGTACCCAGTGGCAGGATCTTCATGACATCCCTCAGGAGTCAAAGCAAAATGACTGGCCCACTGCAGAGAGACAGAAGGGAATGGCACCCTCAAGGTCAACAACTCATCAGCTCGGCGTCTGTGGCTCAACGGGCTAAGGCGCCAGCCACGTACACCTGAGCTGGCAGGTTCGAATCCAGCCCAGGCCCGCCAAACAACAATGACAGCTGCAACCAAAAACTGGCCGGGCATCGAGGCGGGCCCCTGTAGTCTCAGCTGCTTGGGAGGAGGATGCAGGAGACTCGCTTGAGTCCAGGAGTTGGAGGTTGCTATGAGCTGTGATGTCACAGCACTCTATCCAGGGTGACAGCTTGAGGCTCTGTCTTAAAAAAAAAGGTCAATAACTCATCAACATCAGAGCCAGGACTAGCCCCACCTCCGCCCTGTCTTTTTCCTCCTTTTCCTGCCCAGGGATATTCTAGATTCTTAGGGAAAGTGCCAGGAACTAAAAGCAGCAAGTTGTACCATTAGCAGCAGGACCAGTGCCAGAGGTATGATCACTTAAAAAGGGGGAGAGGTAGCAACAGGCTTTTTCCAGCCCAAGGGACACAGGCAGAGTAAGTACCAAGTACCAACCTGATTCTTGCTCCAGGCATGAGAATCCCGGGACCTTCTGTCTGAAGGTGGAAGTGCAGCAGACCCAACCCAGGACCTCCACCCAGTTCACCTCAGCAGTTGCAGTGAGAAAGTAAGGGAATTTTCTCCTCCTGACACCACTGTAGACCCCTCTTTCTCTGTATAGCCTCTCTACAGACTTGTAACCCACAAACTATAACAACAAAACCCCTCTGTACTTGTACGCCTATATAGCCTCATCTGCAAACTAATCCCCCCAGAGACACATTCCTTTCCACATGCTCCTTTCTCACCTTTGTGGCAACTGACAATTCTTGACTTTGCTTCATATGAAATTATTTCTTCCCTTAGCTCCTAACACAGCCTGTTCCAAAACAGCCTCCACCTCCCTGGAGGCTCCTTCTGTCTCCATCACTGGTTCCTCTCCTCTGCCCTGGTCTCCAACACTGGCTTCCCCAGGGTTACACACTCTTATTCAGGGACCATCAGTTGGGCATGGGGGACTATTAGCATTCTCTGGGAGAGTCTCAACAATTGCAGGACATTTGGCATTCCTGCCCCCTGCTCCTAGCGCCCATTGAGGGCCCTATAATCTCAGCCACCATCACAGCTTCAGAAATCACCTTGTGACCAATGGCCCCCAACAATCACAATCAATCTCTAGTCCCTATTCCTTCCTGGTCTCAGGATCCAAATTTCCTGTCTTTTGGTCATTTTCTCCAGGATATCTGTACCACGTCACAGCATGTCTTAGCCTGAACTCATCGGCTCCCACTAGCTCCCACCCTGATTCAACCTGGGTTCCCAAACCTATGGCACCCCTATGCACCCCAATACCCAGGCCACAAACCAGTCATGCAACTTTGACTCCTCCCTCTCTCCAACCCACTCATCTAAGGGGATTTCACCTCCTAATAATCTCAACTTCGCCTATTTTTCTCCATCTCTGTAGACACTGACCTAATTCAGGTTCTCTTTCTCCCTCACCCAAATTCCTGCAGCAGCCTCCCACTGCCCCTGCCTCTAGTGAGGTAGTGCATGGAGCCAGACTGCCTGGATTCAAATCCTGGCTCTGCCACTTAGTAGCTGTGCAATGTTGGCCAGGCATGTCAACCTCTCTGGCCACACATTTTCTGTAAAACACTCATAACATAATGATAATGTCTTCCTCACTAATGACTGCAAGTGTTTTATGAGTGAACACATACAAAGCACCCAGCCCCAGGCCTGGCACACAATCAATCTTGGCTATGATTCTTAGTCTCATTCTTTCCAATCCATCTTTCACTCAGCAGCCAGAGATAATCTGACCAGGTCATGCCTGCTTAATCCTCCTCAAGGGCTCCCCCACTTTTCTCGAAGAAGCCCCAGCTCCTGAGGCTCTGCCAATCTGTCTTCCTCCACATCATAAGGATTCACTCTTGAACGCACCTGATAAATCTTGCCTCTAAGGCGAGATGCCCGCCACAACGCCTGGCTATTTTTTGGTTGAAGTTATCATTGCTATTTAGCAGGCCTAGGCTGAGTTCGACGTATGTGGCTGGTGCCCTACTCACTGAGCTACAGGCGCTGAGCCGCCTCTAAGCTTTTGCTTATGCTGTTCCCTGTGTCCGAGCACTCTCCCACATCTCTTCTTGTCACAAGCACCTGCTCCAAAGCTGCCTCTTCTGAGCAGAACAGTCTGACGCTTGCTCCCTATAGGCATTGTCCTTTTTGTTCTGGGGACAGGTATTTGTTCCCCATGTCTCACTCATTTTAGAATTCCCAGGTTCAGTGCCAATCCTGGCTCCCAGCAAAGGCTCCAGTGAGCCAAGCTGAATGCCGGCACTACTGGGCCTCCTGGAGCCACAGCTCTTCAGCCCAGAGGGCAAGTGGGCACAGGGCAAGTCTGAAGGAGGGCCTGGAACAGTAGGGTATCTACCCTGAAGTGAGCTCTCTGCCTCAGTTCCAGAATTTCCTCCATTAAGCAGCCCCCTCCTCTGGATCTGGGGTTGGGGTAGAGGCAGAAGACAGTGCTATGTGCAGGACTGGCCAGGCAAAGGCAGCGGAAGGCAAGGAGGTGGCTCCAAGCCTTTCTAATCTCTCTCGCCTTCTCTGCTGAGGGCTCAAAGCACACCCAGCGGTCCTAGTAGCCTCTAGGGTGAAGGACAAGGCCACCTCCCCTATACCTTCCCTTCACCTTGGCATTGAGGGCTTTTGTTTCAGCCTCTGCTCTACCAGGATTGGCTATGACCTGGGGCCAAATCTTGCCCTTTCAGGACCTGGGTCTCCTTCTTCATCACAGGAAAAACCCTTCCCAGCTCCATCATGTCCTAATGCTAACTAGACGGTGAGCATGGTGTCAAGGTACAGAGAAGCAGGGGAGAGGAGGACGCAGGGGTCAGAGGGCACTAGGAAGTGGGAAAGATTTTTACTTCCTTGAGCACAATACTGCCTATATGCCCCTGATGCCCCCCCCCACACACAGGCCACCCACACCAGAGAACAGAAAAGGAGAAAGTTTATTGAAAACTATGTACAGTTGGTCCAGCTCCTACCACAGGCTGTAGTCTGGGCTAGTCCCTCCCATACCTCAGGCAGTGTCTTAGCCCTAAGGGAGGAGGCTGAGGCTGGGGCCAGGGCACCATGGATCTTTGTAAGTTGATAACTCTAAATGGCCTGAAAGTGATGGGCAGAGAACAGGGAGTGTGGATCCCTGCCCTGACCTAGTCATAGCCTTGGTAGGAGAACACTATTCTCAATCTGGGGCCCAAGAGAGTCCAGCTAAGTCCTGGCTGTTCTTCTCAAAGGCCTTCCTGGACATAGAGGCAAACAGCCCCCCTACCACTCACCCTATATGCCAGGCCCCAGGGGCTTCACGGGCTTGGACTAGGGACACCAGGCACCCTTCCTCCCAACACTGACTTTGAGTCCAAGGTACCAGGAGCACTCCCCAAGCAGAAGACTTGGGGCTGAGAGGTGAGTGTTGGGGAGGTCATAGCTCAGGGCCCAGGACCAGAGCCTCCTGGGGTAGGAGATGGTTTGAGGGGGTCAGGGTGTCCCACTGTAGGAATAGTCTGCTTTATTGTGCATCACCAGCCGATCATCCACGAAGTAGAAGCTGTCAGACTGTGTTTCGTATGGGTGACGGATCATCTCGCTGACTGCAAGAGAAGCCCAGCCAGGCCGGGCAAAGGTCAGGAATCTGAGCTAGGCCACAGCAGAGGCTTTAGGATTAGGGACAGGGATAGCTGAACAACTTCTGAGAGTCCCCCAGCCTCTTTGAGCCTGTTCCCCTATGACATGAGAATGGGAATGGTGCCAGATACAAAAGAGGGCGGCGCCTGTGGCTCAAAGGAGTAGAGCACCAGCCCCATATGCTGGAGGTGGTGGGTTCAAACCCAGCCCCGGCAAAAAAAACGCAAAAAAAAAAAAAATTCAGATGCAAAAGAGACCCAGAATGGTAAGAAAGGGGGTCAGCCCCACAGGCACCTCTCCCTCCCACAGCCAAGTCTCCCCCTCCCCTCAGCCCCCTACACCCTGCCCACGCACTCAGCTCCTCAGAGAGAGGGGGGAAGTCGTAGATGTGCTCGCAGGTGTTCTTGCTGCTGGGGATGCAGAAGCCAAAATGGAAGTCAAAGCTTTTGAGTAGCTGGTTGCGGAAATAGTGCCTCTCGATCATGCGGAAGTTGTTGACAGGCTTGTCTCCCACCGTGAACTCCACCCTGAGCAACCGGGAGAGGGCAGCCTGAGTCTGCAAGTAAGCAGGTCTGCAAGACTCAGGATGAACCACCCTTAGGAGAGGCCCAGTAGGATCTCAGGAAGAGCTCACTCCTTCCCTCTCCTCACCCCCAGCCCTCACCCCAGCCCTGTGACTCACGTGGCTCCCACCTGCCTCAGGCGGAGGAAGGCAGGTGTGAACTGGTAGCGGACAAAGCGCCCAGCATTGGGGTCCAGGTCCCGCCGGTTGATGGGCAACCGCTCTGCAATGTACCCCAGCTGGGGCTCAGTGGGCTTCAGGCGGGGGCCCTTGCCCACCCAGGGTTCCACTCCAGGACCCCCATCTGTCTGAATTTTTAAAACTCCCCAGGAGATTCTAGTGCATATTGAGGGTTCAGACCATTGGCTAACTGGCGACACCTGGGGGTTCTGGATCAACAGGTCACTGATGTTCCCAGGGCCACAGAATGCGCAGAAGCCTAGGGCCTGGGGGACTGCAGTTCCCAGGGAGGCCTGCAGAGGGCGAGGTAGCAGAGCCCAAAGAGGTAGGACTGCCCTCCCAAGATGTCTAACCCCAGAATAAATGGGAAGGAATAACGGACCTTGCCTGCTGAGAAAGCTCAGGGCCAAGCCCCAGCTCTGCCTGACTCCTCTGTGGCCCAAGGAGTCCCTGGCCAGCCCACTCCACAGTTCCTGCCAACGTCCCCTTGTCAATGGCCCACCCAGCCCACTCACCTGAGGCTGGGGGTTTCTTGATTTCAAAGAGGACAGTGCCTGAGTCCATGTCCCGAATCTTAAACCTGACGAAGTCAATCTTGTAGATATTCTCCTCAGGGGAGCACAGGTAGTCTAGGGGAGACAGGCAGCTGAGCAAGGAAGAGACCCCAAAGCCCCTGCTGCTTGCTCAGCTTTTGTGTGATCCCAGACTAGCTTCCATTTTCTCTGATCCCTCCAGAAAAGAACTCAGTCCTGCCCTGGGGGAGCCCCTACAGTGTGGAAGAGACATATGATGATCTAATGGGGGATGAACAGGCCCATCCCAGGGACCTCTGGGGGTAAAAGAAGGACAGGCAGAGAAGGATAGAGGGCAGCCACCTCCCCCAACTTTCCCTCCCACCTTGGATTTGAGGGCCCTTGTTCTAGCCTCTGCTCTGCCAAAGCTGGCTGGTTGCCTTTGGGCCAAACGGGTCTCCAGTCTGATGGGAGCCCCCATCATGAGATGGAAGATAAAGCTCTGCCAAAGGCAAGGAAATTCACTCTTACGGGAGAGACACAGCCCTTCTCTGGAGAATATCCCCCACCCCCACCCAAGGCTGTTCATGGCACTATGTACAGATGTATCAGGCAAAGCTGATGTGGAGGGGACTTTCCCTGACTAGGGCAGGTGAACAACCTCTTCTATGTCCCTCCTCACCCATCAAGCCCCCTCCTCTCTCTATAAGCGGCTTATGCAAGCCCAGCTCCTTTAAGCAGCTTAGCCAGCGCTCTGCTGACTCAAGCCCAGAGCCTGGGATATGGGGGCGGGGGGGAAGCCAACTTTACTCCCATCCTTTGTTGGTCTCCAAAAGAGAAGATGTCCTAGCAAACAGAGGGAACCCCCTCAGAGGTCATGTATCCAGCCCCAGCTCTGAGCCACCCTCCGCATTGAAAGCACCCCTGACCTCCATAGGAAAAGGGTGTGGCAGGTGCAGCACAGGGTGTGGATGCAGGAAAGGGGAGCTTCAGGCCCAGAAGGGGAACCAAGAACCGTGGACCTGCTCTAACCCTCATTGCTCTTGTAGCAGCAACTGCAAGTGCTCAGGAAAACCTAGCAACAAATAGGAAGGAACAGTGAGGTGTTAGCCTGTACAGCATCACATCCTCCTCTGGTCCCCCACAGAGGCCTGGAAATCACCTCCCAGGTCCTTGAGTCACCTCCTATTCCTCTAGGGCAGGAAGAGGAAGTGAATATAAAGTCATTCTCTCTTCCCCAGCCTACGGCAGCCCCCTCCAGGAAGCCCTCCTGGCAGCCAACTGGCACCCTGGGGCCCAGCAGGGCCTATATAAGGCTTGGGGAAGGGGAAGGGCCCTGAGTCTTGACCTATCTACCATGGCGCATGGGGGAAAAGGAATGGGATCAGAAGTGGGCAGCCCCTACCTTGACCTATATGCCTATATTTTCAAAGAAAGTAAGCACTTGTACAAAGATAGAGAAAGAAGGTTCAGAGCATAGGGAGAGAAAGTGGCAGAGTTGGAAGCAGAATCCTAGTTGCAAAACTCCCCGCACCCTGAAAGGCCCTCTCTTCTTCCCCCATTCCCCAACTTTTGGAGCCTCTCCCCTCATTTGGGAACAACTTCCTACAGTCTGACCTCAGTCTTTTCTACTGCAGACTCTATCAATCCCTCTGCCCCTAGAGGTGAGGAACGGGGGATGCCTACGGCTCAGAGTACCACGACCACACTCTCTTTTCTGGAAAAGGTGAGGCCCTGGATCCAGGGTCAGGCCAGAATACGGACAGAGTGGCCAAGGGCTCAGTACACAACCACTCTATTCCTCCCAGCCACAAATAGCTTTCTAAGCTGGATTCGGAGCCCAGTAATCCCAGGACAGCAAACCTCAGACTTGTGTGATTAGGGTCAGAAGAGACTAGACAAGGGATGCCAAAACAGAATGCCCTGTTCTCAGCTCCTGCATAGAAAGGGGCTCCCATGAGGCCCCTTCCCCTAGTCACCCCCCACAGATACTCCCTGTCTGAGGGCTGTGAATTTCCTCCAAATTGTCACAAGGTGGTACATGGGCTGGAAGCTCCCTCTATGTACAAAATAAGCCCCAAGTTACCAGGACCCACTCAGTCTGACCTCTGGACTTCCTCTGAGAAAGTTCTGCCCCAGAGCAGAACTTTTGCTATTACAAAATTGCAGCCCAACTGGCCCCAACATCAGCCTGGTCCAGGCCCCCTTCTTCTACCAATGCCTGCTTGGGCAAAGGAGTTCAGTGCTCCGGAGGCCCAGGTAAGAATGGCTGTCGCTTAGCTCAGAGAGGAGGGAGGAGCTGGGCCCCCAGGGACCCAAGTGCACAGGTTCAGGCTTGCCATCTGTTTGGCAGCCCTGGACTCTGCTGCTTCTGTAGCACCAGAGCTCAGGTCCACTCCAAAGCCTGTCCTCCACCTCCACAGAGAGGGCACCCAAGCGTTGCTCTCTCAAAAGGACCCAGGGCAGGGTGCTGATGACTGAGTCCAATGTGGAGGGCTACTGTCTCTCCAGATACTTCCTGTTCTTGGAGGCTCAGCCACAGCCTCTGCTGTGAAGCCTCCTAGCCCTTTCCCTGCTCATGATGACCTCTCCTGCTAGGAATGCCCCGGCAGCAGCCATGAGCAGCCCTGTGGGGTCTGAAATGGCCACTGATAAGAGATCCTTATACAGAGCACTCCAGGCACTGTACAAAATTGGAAGACTTATTTTCACAATAACTTTATGAAATAGGTGTCATTATTCCCATTTTACAAATGAAACATGCTCAGAGAGGTGAGGTTACTTGCCCAAGGTCACACAGCCAGTTATATGGCAAAGCTGGGACTCTAACTCAGGTAATCCAGCTCAGAAACTTAACCACAGTGGAGACCAGGCCTCCCTTGATAAGAGAGCCCCCAGAAGAGAACAAGCCCTGGCCCAGGTTTAGAGGGCTATTCAACCACTCCCACCACAGGACCACAGCCAGCGCAGTGAAGCTTCCTATTGAGTTCCTTTCTTGAGGAGGAAAATGGCCCCAAGTCCTCCTGCGGGATCAGGATGAGGGTTTTAATGGTTAGGGGGACTTGAAGACCCTTAATGGGGAGGCGCCTGTGGGTCAAAGAGTAGGGCGCAGACCCCAAACACCGGGGGTGGCGGGTTCGAACCCGGCCCTGACCAAAACTGCAAAAAAAAAAAAGAAAAGAAAAAAGACTGAGGACCCTTAATGACTCCTAAGTAACTTAGCCTCCACTTAGCCGCCAGCATCTGGGGTAAGGACAGCCTGCCCCCGGCTCCTCCTTCATCAGTGCCCGGACTGTCTTGGAGGGCTTTGAAGACTCCAGGGGGAAACGGTTACAGTTGCAGCTGCGGCTCCACCTCCATTATGGGAAAAGGGGATGGGCCCCTCAAAAAAGGAAGGAGTGGGGTGGAAATAAATCTCTGAAAGGAGGGGAGAGGTGCAAAGGAGGATTAGGGGAGGAGGACATACGATCTCAAGCTTGGAGGCAGAGGGGAGAGTAGGGGACACAAGCGAGGGGGAGCCGGGTGGGGGAGGGGAGGCGGGAAAGGGGGCGGGGGCCGGGGCTCTGCGCGCGGTGAGGGTCCCCTCGAGGCTTCTCTCTCCGCCCGCGGGCGGCGCTCTCTCGCTGGTGCTCACCACCCGTGATCCGCTGCAGCCCCAGCACGTCCTCCGGCCCGATCGGCTGCTTCCTCTGCAGCGGCCCCGACCTGGGCCCCGGGCCTGCCTCGGACTCCGACTCGGACCCCGATTCGGATTCTGCCTGCGGCTCCGGCGTGGGCTCCACATTCAGGCCCGAGGCCCCAGGAGCGGGCTCCGCCCCCGTCCCGGCCCCGCCGCCGCCGCCCTTCTTCACCTTCATGGCCTCGCGGGGCCGCGGCGCTTCTGCTGCCGCCGCGGATGCCTGAGCCGGCTGCAGCCGGGGGAAGGGGGAGCGTCCGCAGCCCCGCCTCCCTCCAGGGCGCCAGGTACCGCCCCGGTCCAGCCCCGCCCCCGGGGAGGGCCCGGCGCCGGCCGCGCCCACCACCCGGCCCACCCCAGTCAAAAGACCGCGGGCGCAGAGCACAGCAGGCGGATGCCAGACCTATCCCTGGGCTCCCTTAATTCCTTTTGGTTACTTTTCAGTACTATAGGGGATCCCGAGGTAGTGTTCCAACATTCCTCTCTGCCTCCCTCAAGCGAGTTCCAGCCTCAAGGGCTTTCCCAGATGGTCTCTTCTCTCTTGGTTGCAGTTCAAATGTAGTCTACTCAAAAACCTTCCCTCACACTTGCCTAAAGTACTTATCTCTGGTCACTAACTGGGTGTCCTGGTTTTTCTTTACAATACATCAGGTGAAATTATTTTTAATTGTTCACTGACTCTTCCCCCTGAAAGATCAGCTAGTTGAGAGCAGCGATCTTGTCTATTTTGTTCTTGATAGTTCCCTAGCAACTAGCAAAGTGCTCCCAGCAGCTAGGGCTTGGGACACATTCTTTTATCTGATGAATAAGTTAGTATCTCAGAGCTTTCACTAGTACAAGCTATTCTCTCACAGAATCCCTGCTAAAAGGACAGAAGCAGATGCTAACAGCCTTAGGCAACCCAGGACATTCCCACGGACAAAAGCCCAGGTGTCTAGCCATTTCAGGGCCCTACAGGATAAAGAGGTAGGAAGGACACATGGCCACCTGGAAGTAAGGTGGACCTGTGAGCATAGGACAGATACCAGGAAACTATTACTTACAAATGAATGAAGAAAGAATGAGTTATGCTCACACTTCATATTCATCTAATGTTTATTAACAGTCTAATACATGTCTGATACTTTCACATGTTTATTACATTTAATCCTCACAACCACCCTTATGTAAAGGAGTATATCATCAGTGCCATTCGAACAAATGAAAAACTGAGGCTCAGAGATTAAGCAGTTTATCCAAAGCTCCCAAACAATAAGCACAAAAGCAAGGACTTGAATTCAGGACTGCCTGATTCCAAATACGGAGCTTTCCAGAACCTCTGCCACACTTAACAAATACCAGGTCCTAAGCTGCTGCCTCCTGGACTCCATCCAGGCAGGCTGTACCCAAAAGGCAAAGCCAGCCTAGAGAGAGAGAAGTAAGGTAGAAGGTCCCAGTGGTGCCCTATGCCTCGTCCCGTTAGCAGTGCTAAGGCTCTTACCCCAGGGGTTAAAAGAGAAGCCTGGGCCAACCACAGGGCTCACGCCTGTAACTCCAGCACTTTGGGAGGCCAAGGCAGGAGGATTGCTTGAGGCCAGGAGTTTAAGACTAGCCTGGGCAACACAGTGAGATCTAATCTCTACCAAAAAAAAATTTTTTTAAGTTAGCTCGGTGTGGTGGTGTACCCCTGTTGTCCCCACTATGCAGCAGCCTGAGGCTGGAGGATCACTTGGACCAGGGATTCGAGCTGCAGTGAGCTATGATCATGCCACTATACTATAGTCTGGGCAACAGAGTGAGACCATGTCTCTTAACATTAAAAATAAAGAGAGGTGTAGAGGGAAGAGGCTAGAATCCAACCCAAGGCTTTCCTCTAATGCTCCCTCTCAGTGTAGGAGTGTGCTATATTGAGATGTAGGCAAAAGCACAACAAGCTGCCCCTACCCCAAAGGTAGATGGGCAGGGGCTTTCAAGTTCAAGCCTGATATGGAGACCCAGATGATATGTTTTCTTAGGCTCCTGGGGGTCAGGGTTTGGACGTGAACCAGGAGAATGGGAAGTAAAGGAAGGGTGAACCCATCTTGGAGTGTTGTACTTTGGCTGCTGAAGAGCCAACAGAGGAGACTGGAGATAAGTCAGTCATTCCTGGCAGGCCCCACGGATGTGCCTCTCAATCTAACACCTCCCACCTTGGCCAGAAAGGAAGGCTTCCTGCTAAAATGCTATCCTGTTCAGTCTATCTTCTCAGGCTTTTTCCAGGAATTTCGGGTCTCCAGGAAGATCTTGATCAGTGACAGGAGGATGGGCACAGCCATAGGCAGGAAGAGTGGGATATAGATGGCAAACTTCTGGTCATCGGGGAAATAGAGAAGGTGGAGGAGCGAGGGGTCAAAAAAAGCACGCTCAGAGGATGTCACAGCTTCCTGGCTGGCAACAAAAGCAGATGCAAGGTGCCCAGAGGCCAACTCCTCTGCTGCCTTCTGGATTGCAGCTACAGCCCTGTACACCTAGGAAAGGGAGAGGATTGGTGGGAAGGATGCTGAGCATCTACTATACTTCACCCAGGATATTTGGAGGTCAGTCTAAAAGGATTATGAAACTCTCATTTGGACTTCTGCTGGGGAGCTAGCACTGCTGTTTAGAAGCAGCTTGGGGCACTTAAGGAGGTGCCTTAAGGCACTCTGGACCTCACCTGGCTCTCTGGTTTCATCACAGCCTGGCAACTCCAATCCCAGGCTGCAGAATCCATCCCCTACCCACTTACCTCAGATGCCACATCATCCTTGATGACAATGTTGCTGATCTTGCCCAGAAGTTGGGCCAAGGAGGTGAGGGTGGTGGTGGCTGTGGCCAGGTTCTCCACTGACCGAGCCCAGAGCAGCCGATCTAGCTCCCAAGTCATTAGCCCTTCACTCTTAGGCCCTGAAAGCAAGCATTTCGGAGGTACATGGGGCTGAGCAATCCCAAAGAGCAACCTGTAGGGACAGTGAAGTTAAGATCAAGGTGGCTGAAACCAGAAGGTGGGATATGATAGCTAAGATTCCTAGAATATTTGTCCTAAGCCAGTGATTTTCAATCTCACCCAGAACCATAGGGGTGGCAAGGAAGTCCCTCATGGTCTTAGGTGGTGAATGATAATACTAAACAATCCAAAGCCCCAAACCCTGCCTCAACCAGAATGTTTCTGTTTTCACCTATTTGTATATTAGACTTCCAAGATCTTGTTGGAAAAAATCTTCCATGGCTAACATATTTCTGGTAAAACCAATTTTGTTTAATCCTTACCTCTCTACCCTCTCTAGGCACTTCTAATCATACCCCATGGATCTAACATTCATGGATCTATTTTTCCCAAAACAAGTAGTCAGCTATTAGTCCTTCTTAGGAGAAGGATGATGGGGCTCTTGGCACAGCCAAAGTGTCCCGACCAGGAGAGATTTCATTCTGCTCTGCAACCTCCCTCTATTAACCAATGGACACTATGGCCAGATTCTCGGTAGCCATGCCCCCAAGTGGATCCCCCAGAACCTTACCGCAGCTGAGCTAGGAACACCTCCATCACTCGTACCATGTCCACCTCAACTCTCACTGGCAGCTCTGAGCCATTATAGACTTTGGAGTCAACATTATATACCTAAAAGGAGGAATAAAATTGCCACAACATCATAACAAGACTGTGCAGAGCTCTGCCCTAGGTACGTGGAGGCCACAAGAGAAAAGGAAGACATTGACATATTCTCTGCTCTTTGGAAACTGCGAACCCAGTGGTAAAGCTAATATTTTTCTCAGTACCTACTAGGAAGAGATTTAAATAAATTATCCTAATTACCCCATCAAAACTCCTTTAAAGCAGACTTTAAAAAAAAAAATCCCACTGTAGCTGGGCACAGTGGCCCACACCTATAATCCTAGCACTCTGGGAGGCAGGGGCAAGAGAATTGCTTGAGCCCAAGACTATGAGGTTGGTATGAGCTATGACGCCACCACACTCCACCGAGGGTGATAAAGTGAGACTCTGTCTCAAAAAAAATAAATAAATAAAAGGCTTGGCGCCTGTGGCTCAAGCAGCTAAGGCACTAGGCATGTACACCTGAGCTGGCGGGTTTGAATCCATCCTGGGCCTGCCAAACAACAGTGATGGCTGCAATCAAAAAATGGCCGGCACCTACAGTGGCAGGCACCTGTAGTCCCAGCTACTTGGGAGGCAGAAGCAGGAGACTCACTGGAGCTCAGGAATTGGAGGTTACTGTGAGCTGTGATGCCATGGCACTCTATCCAGAGTGACAGCTTGAAGCTCAAAAAAAAAAAAAAAAAAGCTCTGTCTCAAAAAAAAAAAAAAAAATGCTTTGTAAAGTTCCACCCATAAAAAAACACCAGTCTAACAGGAGAGATAAGGTTCCTGACCTTGCAAGACTCCCACAAATAAAGATAAGATCTAAGATGGACACAAAACAGTAATTTTTTTTTTTAAGACAGAGTCTCACTCTGTTACCCTGAATAGTGTGCCGTGGCATCATCACAGCTTGCAGCAACCTCAAACTCTTGGGCTCAAGTGATCCTCCTGCCTCAGCCTCCCAAGTAGCTAGAACTAACCCGTAACACTGGGCTACTTTCTCTATTTTAGAAGAGATGGGGTCTTCTCTTGTTTAGGTTCATCTCGAATTCCTGAGATCAAGCAATACACCCTTCCCAGCATCCTAGAGTGCTAGGATAACAGGCATGAGCCACTGTGCTCAACTCCCACAGAATAGTCTTAAGTAAGTGCACTGGTTAAGTGCAAAAGGGTCAAAGCATAGAAAACATTCACAGAAATGAAAAAGAGTGGGACTGGCAGAAGAGGGGTTGTGTGTTCACCTCCCCTCACCTCCCTGATGCCTACCCCTCCCACAGGCTGGGCCATGGAGGACTCCTGAAGAAAAACAGATGCAACAGTTTCAGGGAACATCTGTCTGTCCCTGAAGCTGGTCTTGGGTCTGCATAATGTGACTATTACCATAATGCCACCCCAGCGGGGACTGTGGAAGGCGTTGGTAGCCACTGGCGCCCCATCCTTGTCCTGAATGTACAGGGGGGAGTGGGCAAGCTCAGGCACGTAGAGTAGAAAGTTGAGCACAGGGTACAGAGAGGCAGCACTGGATCCTGTGGCATAAAGACAATGGAAGGCAGAACATATTGGACATAGACCTCAGTTCCAGGTCAGCCTCTAACTTGCTGGTCACTCACACTGGGCCTCAGATTCCCCAACTGAGATTCACTGGAATACAATCCAGTCCTGGGTTTCTGAGTGTTCTCCAAAGATGTGCACTGCAGATGGAATACAGTCTTTAGCCCCCAAAAGCCCCTGAAATCTCCCCCCATCTAAAAATGTCCCCCTTGACTATCAAAGGTAATTCTCTTTGCCACTGCCACAATGCACCCATAACACTATAGACAATTTTATGCACAAGTATAAATCTGACCTCCTATTAATTCCCTGCTTAGTATCTGTCAATGGCCATTCTTAGCAGGCTAAAAGTCAAACTCCTTAACGCAGTCCTTGATGAGCTGGCACCTGCCTGCCTTCACAGACTCATCTTTGGTCACTCATTCACATTTCAGTCATACTAAACCACTAACCTACTCTAAGCTTCTTGAATGTCTATGTTCTTTTACCCTTCTATATCTAAGCTCATAGTTCTCTTTGCCTAAACTGCCCTTCTATCCCGTACTCAGCACTGCCGCAAGGCAGTCCGTTAGCCAATGTTTGCTGAATGAATGACCGGAGGAGGAATTTGCCAAGGCCTTACATGCTACCCCCTCTCATAACCTTTGGTACACACTGGCCTTCCTCTGGTTTCTGAAATTCCACAGTTCATGGTATACTCACTTTGGCTTGCCTGTTTTATAGTTTTTGGTCACATCTACTCTTCCTAGGTTCTATACCCAAAATGAAAAACTATAATCCTGGTTTCAAGGTTCTTCAACCTCAATCAGCAGAACTATCAATTCGAAGTCTGCCTTCATGTACTTTTGCTGTTCTCTTTCCTATGTGTGTGGTCATATCTTGCCTAGATGGTTTTCAAGGAGAGACCCAGCCTAGTCATTTGTTTGTAAAAAGTGCAGGGAATCGTGTTTAATAAAGGCTTGTGGATATAATGGGTGTGAAGATGGAGTCAATAGAGCATCAAGAAAAAGAAGCCTAAATCTCCCCCATCCTCTCAAACCAACCCAGCCTGGGAACCATCACTATATACATCCTGCCTCCAACCCCAGACTGAGCCTTCAGGGATCCTCCCTGGCCTGGTAGAAAGACCCCAGCCTCCGGAACTCACCTAGTCGGGACTCCACGGGGTTGATGACATGAGGGAGGCTGTGCATGTCCAAGAAGTAGCTTGAGGAAGCTGGGTCAAAGCGGGGGTTTACCCCCAACATTGCATAGTAAAGGATCTGCAAAGAGAGAGGAGTTTATTTGAGGTGTCTTATAAAGGTACAGGGTTGAAAGAAAACACTTGTAGGAGAAAAAAAAAAAAAGTGAAGCCAAAGTAAAGTTAATATACTAAATACATGCTTTGAAAACCACTGCTAGGTTTCCTAAGAGTCTAATCAAAGAGGGAAACAAAGAACAGTTTGATACAGTGTCTGCAAGAGCAAATCCAGCCAGTTATTCAGAAGCAATTACTCCCACTACCTCATAAAAATTTCTCCCACAAGTTTTCCCTCCAAGGACACAGCATGATATAGAAAGCTACATTCTTCACATCTTTGTTGTTACTGTATGTAATATTTCAGGAAGTCTTTTCTTTTCTTTTTTCTTTTTTGTTGGGGGGGGCAGAGTGGGGCAGAGTCTCACTCTGTTGCCCAGGCTAGAGTGCTGTGGCATCAGCCTACCTCACAGCAACCTCAAGCAATCCTCCTGCTTCAGCCTCCTAAGTAGCTGGGACTCTAGGTATCCACCACAACACCCTCCTAATTTTCCTATTTACTTTTTATTTTTTGAGACAGAGTCTCACTTTGTCACCCTCAGTAGAGTGCTGTGGCCTCATAGCTCACACCAACCTCAAACTCTTGGGCTCAAGTGAGCCTTGCCTCAGCCTCCTGAGTAGCTGGGACTAAGGCGCCTGCCACAACACCAGGCTATTTTTAAAGATAGGGTCTCGCTCTGGCTCAGGCTGGTCTCAAACTCATAAGCTAAGGCAATTCACCCGCCTCAGCCTCCCAGAGCAGTGGGATTACAGGTGTGAGCCACCACACCCAGCTTTTAATTTTTTTATTTTTAGTTGAGATGGAGTCTCGCTCTTGCTTAGGTTGGTCTCCAACTCCTGAGCTCAAGCAATCCTTCTGTCTCAGCCTCCTAGAGTGCTAGGATTACAAGTGTGAGCCACCAGAACCAGACTAGGAAGCTTTTAAAAAAAAAATAAGTTCCTGGCCAGGCATGGTGACTCATGCCTGTTAATCCTAGCACTCTGGGAGGCCGAGGCATGTAGACTGCTTGAGCTCAGAAGTTTGAGAACAGCTCTGAGCAAGAGCAAGACTCCATCTCTACTAAAAATAGAAAAACTATCTGGGCGTTGTGGTGGGCGCCTGTAGTCCCAGCTACTTGGGAGGCTGAGGCAGCAGGATGACTTGAGCCCAAGAGTTTGAAATTGCTGTGAGCTATGACACATGCACTCTACCCAGGGTAGAGAGTGAGACTCTGTTCGAAAAAAAAAATTTCTTCAAGTCTGATTGAAGGCATTAACATCTAACCGCAACAGGTGAGCACAGGTCTCAGAGGAAGCCATAAGGAAGTTGGTTTGTTTACAAATACTGACACAACTCCCTCAGATGGATGCTGAGGAAGAAAAAGAAAGACAACAGATTCTGCCCTCAATGGACAGAGACACACCTCCCCCAGCACCTGCTCTTATAATGCTCACATACATATATATACGCAAGAAATTCCTAGCAAATCTGCAAGCTCTAAGAGGTGAGAGAACAGATGGTGCTTGTAAACACTACATACATGTGGTCTTTGAAAAGGACTCAACTTGCTCCCAGTCTCACCTGAGAGTCCACAGAGAAGTTGCCGGCAACACTGAGGGCATTCAGGAAGGGCTGCACATAGCGCTGGACAGCCCCCTCGATGTCCCAGTGGACGTCATGGGATTTGGGGTCTGGGTTGAGTAAACTGAAGGTGATCTCATAGCCTGTAGAAACAGTAATCAGGAAAGTCAGCAGCTCCTGTGAATCAAGAAAGATAGGGCATCCCGTGCCCATGACTGAGCTGAACTTGTTTCTCCTCTGGAATGGGACTGGTTGCCACCATGGAACCAAAGAGAGAATAAAACTGGGATGGGGAACACTGAATGCTTTAAGAAAAAGTTGAGACCAAAGAAAGGGGTAAGGATTTTGCAAGCAGATTCCCCTCCTGCCCCACATAACTCATTTCCTCTGTCTTCCTATGGCAAAGCCTGGTACCCTACCCAAGCTGGACTTGAGAGGCCGCCTCTTGTCAGAGCTCCACTTGTCCTCTGGAAGGTGGTCCGACAGAGCAGCAGCAAGCACATCCTCAGTTAAAGACATGGCCTGGGCTACTTGGATTATGCGACGGCCAATGATGTTAAAGGCCTCCCGGTGCATTATGCCCCGCACAACGGCTGTCCTCTTGGGCCCAATGTAGCTTATCATGTCCTATGAGAGTGAGCAAGGGACAGAATACCAGGCTCAGGAAAGAAAGCCAAAAAGCACTCTGGCTCCTGTCTTTGACAATGTGGCCTTTTGCCAGTGACCAACAGGCTAGCACCTCTCTTTAGATTCACAGTGAGCTATTAACTCAGAATTTCTGAGCTAGGAGTATATATGAAAGTCTGCATTCATTTTCATTTCCTTTTCTCTCCTAGACAGAGGTCCATACAGCATCTAAATCTTCAAGGGCTGGTGAGATGGAAACTAAGAGATGGCACACTGAACAAGAAAAGCAGAATAAACAAACTAGAAAATTTGATATAAGAAAACGACACACAGCAAAGAGGCAAGTACAAAAATGTTCACAACAGCATTATTCCTAACGGTAAAAAACTGGAAATAATCCAAATGTCCACCAGCAACAGAATGGATAAATTATATGCATGTTAATACAACAAAACACAGATTCAA
Source organism: Perodicticus potto (assembly GCA_963574655.1). NCBI lineage: Eukaryota > Metazoa > Chordata > Mammalia > Primates > Lorisidae > Perodicticus > Perodicticus potto. The sequence goes on along the minus strand of CAUYRH010052056.1, from coordinate 3,397 downwards.
ACAAACGTATTATCATGGATGATTCTCTCAAATGTAAATGTTGAACACAAGAAAAGTTGCAGAAGAACATGTAGGGGATTATAACAATGATATAAATTCAAAAATATGTAAAATTCAATATATTGTTTATAGAGATATATGAGATACAATTTTTTTTTAAAAGAAATGATACACACAAAATATGGTCACTGTTGGCTAAAAGGGAGTATAACCATGCAGGTATACAGGATTCCAACAATATATAAACTGAGAGTGGATACATGGATGGTCATTAAAATTTCCTTTTAGGTGGCACCCATAGCTCAGTGGGTAGGGCGCCGGCCACACACACCCAGGCTGACAGGTTTGAACCCGGCCCGGGCCAGCTAAAACAACAATGACAACTGCAACAACAACAACAACAAAAATAGACAGGCACTGTGGCAGACATCTGTAGTCCCAGCTACTTGGGACGCTGAGGCAAAAGAATCACTTAAGCCCAAGAGTTTGAGGTTACTGTAAGCTGTGACACCATGGCACTCTACCCAGGGCAACAGCTTGAGACTGTCTCAAAAAAAAAAAAAAAAAGAAATTTCCTTTTAGAGGATGGGAAGGGTAGTGGAGGGGGTGGTTAAAATGGGATGATCAATGAGTACAATAATATAGTTAGATAGACAGAATGAACAATATCTGACAGCACAAAAAAAGGAACTATAATCAACAATAAGTTAGAGTATACTTTAAAATAACTACAAGAGTGGAATGAGACTGTTTCTAACATAAAGAAATAGTAAATACCTGAGATGACTGTGCACCAATTACCCTGACGTTATTAATACACATTGTATACCAGTTCCAAAACATCACATGTACCCGATGAATACATATTAATACAAGTATTATGTACACATAATAATTAATACATTTTTTAAAATTTCCTTATATCTTTTTATAAGACTTAAAGATATCATTTGTAAGTTCTAAAAGAAAATGACATATGGTATATCTCCCACCTAACGTCCTGCTCATTAACAAGTTAATGTGTTACCTGTGACAGAACCAGAGGGAGAATAAAACTGGGATAAGGGACACTGAATGTTTTAAGAAAAAGTTGAGACCAGAGAAGAAAGGAGTAAGGAAGATTTGCAAGATTTCACAACTCATTCAAACCAGCTTCTTTTTTGTAATCCCACTACTTTTTTCCACTTTATGTAATTTATTTATTTTTTTTGAGACAGCGTCTCACTATGTCACCCTTGGTAGAGTGCCATGCTGTCACAGCTCACAGCAACCTCAAACTCTTGGGCTCAAGTGATCCCCCCTTACCTCAGCTGAGTAGCTAGGACTACAGGCGCCCACCACAACACCGGGCTATTTTTTGGTTGCAGTTGTCATTGTTGTTTGGCAGGCCTGAGCTGGATTGGAACCACCAGCTCTGGTGTATGTGGCTGGCGTCCTAGCCACTGAGCGACAGGTACCAAGCCCTTTCTTCCACTTTAGATGGTCATTGGCACTTTAAACATATCTAAGTCTTGGATTTAGAAAGACCCAAAGTCAATGACTAATCTCCATTAGTATTTTTTTTCCTAAAGCTTTGGAGAGTTTTCTGTAGTAAATGGAAGAAATAGGTAATAATATTGCAAGGAGATGACCCAGGAGAGGATACACTGAAGGGATAAGGTAAGGTCGCGGCAGCCTCTCTGCTAACCTACCTGGGGAAGAAGTGAGGAGTGTTCAGAGATCACGTACACAGTCAGGGAGCCCTCCGCTTGTTCCTGGGGCTCAGGTAACATGGCTTCTGCCTCTGGGGACAAGAGCAAGTGGTACACCAGGAGCAAAAACACCATCTCCCCTTGGCCACCCCTGAGTGCCTAAACCAGCCCACCACTCACACTCAGCTGACCCTCTTTGGCCCTCAGTAGCCCAGGCTGAAACCCACAGTACCTCATTCCCAGGTATCCCAGAGAGGTTTTAGGTAAGACAAAGTATGGAAACTACACACTCAGTGATTGGAAGGAGAAAGAGGACTTCTTATTCAAATGGTGTGTTCACCCCTTCCCGTACCTTGCACAGTACCCAATGACAGGGCCGCCTCCTCATGATCCAAAGCTCTCCGATAGGACTTCTGGAAACGACATTTGATTTTCATTTTGTCTAGGAGGGAAAGGAAGCAGTGTGATAAGAAAAGCAAGTGTCAGACTTCTGCCCACCTTCCTAGCACTAACACTATCGAGTTTGAGGACAACAAGATGGTTATTTACAGAGAAAGACCAAAAAGCCACAGCCAACTCTAAGGATTTCTGCACAGATGATATCAAACACATGACACCCATCTGCCCCATCTCTTGCCTCCACCTGCGCACATGCTTGTCCTTCAGGCTGAAGTATCTGCCCACTGGGAACTGCACTTCAATATTCATTACATGAATGGATGAAAGGAGAAAAACCATATTGTCATTTCAATTGTTGCCCCAAAATAATTAAATTCAATGAATATGCCTGATAAAAAAAACAAAACACACACTTAATGGCAAAAACACTAAGTACAATTCCATTAAAGCTAGTAATAAAACAAAGATGCCTGCTCTCTCCTCTATTATTCTCATTGTTATTCAGCACTGTTCTTTCTGAAGTTCCTAACCAAAGTAAGTGAAGAAAGAGAAATAAAACGTATAAATATTTGAAAGACAGAGAAAAATATGGCCACTTTTAAAGTAGTATAATTTTTTTCTAAGAAACTGAAAAAGAACCACCTGAAAAACTATTAGAACTAGTAACAGTTCAATAAGATGACTAAATATAAGAATGCAGAAGGGCGGCACCCACAGCTCAGTGGGTAGGGCGCCAGCCACATACACTAGGGCTGGTGGGTTCAAACCCGGCCTGGGCCTGCTAAAACAACAATGATAACTGCAACAAAAAATATAGCCGGGCGTTGTGGCAGGTGCCTGTAGTCCCAGGTACTTGGGAGGCTGAGGCAAGAGAATTGCTGAAGCCCCAGAGTCTGAGGTTGCTGTGAGCTGTGACACCATGCGCTCTACCCCGGGTGACATAGTGCAACTCTGTCTCAAAAAAAAAAAGAATACATAACACTCAGCAGCTAAATACCAGCAACATTCAATTAGGAAAGTAATTATTTTTTTAAAAAATCCATAAAAATACCCAGGAACAAATGTATAAAACAAGAAAACTCAGGACTTTACTGAAGGACATAAAAGATCTAAATAGGGGCTCGGCACCTGTGGCTCAACGGGCTAGGGTGCCAGCCACATACACATGAGCTGGCGGGTTCGAATCCAGCCCGGGCCCGCCAAACAACAATGACGGCTGCAACCAAAAAATGGCCGGGCATTGTGGCGGGCACCTGTAGTCCCAGCTACTTGGGAGGCGGAGGCAGGAGACTCACTTGAGCCCAGGA
>CAUYRH010052055.1:0-27689 GCA_963574655.1 Perodicticus potto | reverse complement strand
GGGCGCGGGTGAGAGTAGTGGAGTGGGATGGACCGGGTGAGGTTAGTGGAGAGGTAGGGACCTGTTGATCTTAGTGGAGAGGTAGGGCCCGTGTGATCTTAGTGGAGAGGTAGGGACCGGGTGAGTTTAGTGGAGAGGTAGGGACCAGGTGATCTTATTGGAGAGGTAGGGACCGGGTGATCTTAGTGGAGAGGTAGGGACCGGGTGAGTTTAGTGGAGAGGTAGGGACCGGGTGAGTTTAGTGGAGAGGTAGAGCCCGGGTGATCTTAGTGGAGAGGTAGGGACCGGGTGAGTTTAGTGGAGAGTTAGGGCCCGGGTGAGTTTAGTGGAGAGGTGGGGACCGGGTGATCTTAGTGGAGAGGTAGGGACCGGGTGAGTTTAGTGGAGAGGTAGAGCCCGGGTGAGTTTAGTAGAGAGGTAGGGACCGGGTGAGTTTAGTGGAGAGTTAGGGCCCGGGTGAGTTTAGTGGAGAGGTAAGGACCGGGTGAGTTTAGTGGAGAGGTAGGGACCGGGTGATCTTAGTGGAGAGGTAGAACTCAGGAAGAGGAATGGGACGTAAGGAAATAAAGATGAGAACACTAAACCATTTCTCCACATTTTTTTTTTCTTTTTCAGAAACTCTTTTTTCCTGGTTACCAAAAGACAGAGTAACAAGCGAGAGAAAGTTTGGGTCCAGGGAGATTTTGCTATCTGAGAGTGTTTTTAGCATGCTCAAATGGCAGTGGAAGTAAGAAGGCAGAGAAGAGGTTAAAAGACGCAGGGCCCCTCAGGGACCGGTGCACTGCCTGGTGGAGTGAGTGGCACTTTCTGGAGAAGCTTGTCCTGTTGGGGAGCTTTGACCGTGAAAAGCTGGGCAGACCAGATTATAGAAGATTCCGCAGACTGAGGAGAAGTGGAGGGTAAATCCTGGGGACAGCAGGAGCCATTGCAGGGACCTGAGTAGGGAGAACTTGGTGGTCCAAGAGTTTAGCCTCTGTACGGGTGCAGGAGGGAACAGAGCCGCTTGGTAGGCACAGAATGAGGCTTCTGGTAAGGGAACAGAAAGCAAGAGCAGCAGTTAGTCCTGAGAAGGCAAAGAACAAATGGAAAGCAACTCGATGTCTTATTTCTGATCAGAAGATTATACAAAAGGGTGATATCACACAAGGTGATATCCGGGGCCTAGACCAGGAGTCAGCAGACTTTTCTGCAGAAAGCCAGATAGTAAACTTTTTGTCATTTCAGGTCACACCGTCACTGTCACAGCCACTCCATTCTGCAGAGACAGGCACAAATGGTTATGGGCAGGTGTGGCTCAGGGCTGGCCCTTTGCTGACCCCTAGTCTGGGGTGGTGGTGGTGGAGGAGGTGGGAAGGGGCAGGTCCAGGCTGTCACTTCTAAGACATGGAGCTACCAAGATGTGCTGATTGGAGGACGCAGGAAAGATCAGGGCCAAGGACGTGACCAAGCATTCAAGGCTCTGGGTGCTGAGGCCGTTGGCTCCTTTTGGAGAAGCCTGGTAAAGAAGCAGTTTTTGGAGGAAAACCAAGTTGTTCTTCAACGTGTCAGAATGTTCCATCAGCTTGTGCCGAGCAGGCAGTGAGACATGGTGTCCAGGGGCTGTGGGAAGGGCTGGAGCCGTAAGTGTGGGGGCTGCCAGAAGGTAGTTGGGGTGTAAAGCTGTGGGACTGGGTGGGGTTTCTTAGGAAGCGGGGACAGGGCTGGCATCCGAGGGCTGCTCCAATGTGGAGACTCGGGGGGTTGGAGATGTGGGCAGGGGAGATGGAGCCAGAGTGGTGAGGAAAATGAAGTGCGCTATGTGACTGAAAGGCAGGTGTCCTCTAAAGGCCTGGGTCCGCATAATAACCTGTGTCGAATGCTGTCAGGAGGTGAGTTAGGTGAGGACTGAGACTTAACTCTACATTTGTGTGGGGTGTCATGGGTTTCATTGTGTCTCCTGAAGATATCCGAAAGTCTTAAGTGTCTATGCTCTGGAATGTGAGCTTATTAGTAAATAGACTGGCTGCTGATATACTTAGTTAAGAGTAGGCTGGGCCCCACATCCAAAATGACCAGTGTCCTCAGATGGAGAGGGAAGGCGCTGTGAAGACGCGTGAGAAGAAGACAGCCTTGTCACCACAGAGGCCTAGACTAAGGTGATGCTGCCATAGGCTCAGGGACTCTAAAGGAAGGGTCCTCCCCTGGGGACTTGAGAGGGAGCGTGGCCCCGCTGGCACTCTGATTTTGGACTTATAGTTCTCTCCAGCACTGTGAGGGAAAAATTTTCTGTTGTATTAAGCCATGCGTCTTGTGGGCTGTGGTTGTGGCAGCCCTGGTGACTAATACATGCTACAGGTGGGTAGAGAGACATGAAGATTCAGCCTAACCAGAGAACAACACCTACCCTGGATATGAACAGCAGTGTGACTTTCTAGGCTGGGCCAGATTCTGTAAACACAGCACCTTTATTTCCTTAATGACCTCTTTCTCAGCTTTGCTTTTTGTGAAGCATATTTAACATAAAATTTACCTTTTTAGCCATTGTCAGCCATACAGTTCAGTGGCATGAAGTATTTTCACATTGTTGTACAGTCACTGCCATAGTCCGTCTCCTGGCTTTTTCATCGTCCCAGCCTGAAACTCTCTACCTGGGAAGCAGCAGACCCCGGCAGCTGCCACTCTACTTCCTGTCTCTGAATTTGCCTATTCAGATACCTTGTCAGTGGAGTTGTACAATATTTGTTCTTCTGCGTGTGGCTTATTTCACTTAGCGCGAGGTCCATCCATGTTGTAGCATACATACAAATTTCTGTCCTTCTTAAAGCTGAATAACATTCCGCTGTAAATACGGCTCACACTTTGTTTATCCATTCACCAGAGGACACATGGATTGCTTGCACCTCTTGGCTATTGTCACTGTTGCTGATGGGAACATCTGCACCAGTGGTAGCTTTCACCCAGAAGTGGACCTGTTGGTTTTCTCCTGGCTTCTCCACGTTTGGCAGACTCGTGACTATTAAGTAAGCAGGGTCATCTGAGGATCAGAGTTTAAGGCCTTGTTCAAGGTCCCACAGCCAGACAGTGGGAGCCTGCAGCCTACTTTGGATCTCAGATGTGTTTCACAAGTGAAAAAAGGCACAGGTTTAACTTTTGTGTGGCTGCAGAAGTCTGGATTGTACCTGTGCGTGAGTTAACGGTTGGTGAAGTTCAGTTCAGCACGTGGAGGGAAGAGATGTCCAGCAGGGGGCGCTGTCGACCCAGCAGGCCCTTAGTGAGCTCACCGGCCTGTTTGCTTCTGATGTCCGTGTTATTCTTAACCCTGGCTGCTGTTTCTTCATGTAACACTCAGTTCCAGAGCTGTTCTTGACACCAACTGTGTCATCCCCACCCCTTCTCATTGCTGCCATCCTCCCAGGCACCCCTCACCATTCAGAACTTCGGGAGTGGCTCATAACACGCCCAGCACACAAAGGCGACATCTGTGTCCTGGATGGCAAATCAGGGGCCTCTTCTCCTGCCTTAGCTCCAAGGACGTCCACCTCCTTTCCACTTCCGTCATGCATTCTTGTGCCCACATCATTCTGAACTTGTCACCTGGAACTAAATCAAAGCTTCCCTGGCATTCCTTCCCAACTCCTGCCCTCCGAGGCCATGTGCTGCCACTTTGAGATAAAGTGCAAACTTGGAAACATCTCACCATCCTGCCCGATTTTTCTCCTCTGCATTTTCAACCCTTCCTCATCTTCAGGTTCTCTTCCCCATTAACTTTTTGGCACAGTTGTTTCCTCATCTCAAGAGAAGAAATTGGAAACCCACCGTGCCCTTTTGCCCATCACCCTCTTCCTCTCCCCAGCACCGCCCTCTGCACAGTCCTGCCTCCCCTCAACCACAGCCCCGGGCCACCTGGCGCACCCCTTGGATCCCACTGGGACACCAGACTGCTCTGCCCCGGCCAGCAACCTGCCTGCCGCCGAGATTAGTCCCCACTCTCCAGGCTCATCTCATCTGGCTCCTGTCTGCCACCCAGCCCTGTTGACTCCCTCCCGGCCTGCCACCGAGATTAGTCCCCACTCTCCGGGCTCATCTCACCTGGCTCCTGTCTGCCACCCAGCCCTGTTGACTCCCTCCCCGCCTGTCACTGAGATTGGTCCCCACTCTCCGGGCCCCTCCAGCCCTCTGGGGACTCCCTCCCTCTGCACGTGTCCTCTGGACTCTGCACAGTCTCCCCTGCAGATGCTGTTTCTTTTGTCTTTGGAGCTCCTCTAGAGCTCTGTCTGAGGCCCCTTTTTCTGTCAGGCTGTACCCCCTTCCTGCACCATCTCATCCTTTCCCCTGCCCCAGCTTCTGCCCAGGCACCACTAACACCCAGGCCTTTCCTCCAGCCCAGACTCCTTCCTGAGCTCCAGACCCCCCACCCAGCTGTCCGGAGCCTCCACATTCCCACATTCGTGCCAGCTGGCGCCTCCAGTGCATCCTGCTCAAAGCTGAGCACACAGTCCCTTTCCAGCCCTGCTGTGACCCATGGCCCAGCTGATGACACCACCATCTGCTCCTTTGCATCAGCGAGAAGTCAGAGTGCTGTTTTGACTTTTCCTCACCCACCCCCACATCTTGTCAATCACCAAGTCCCGTCAGTTCTGCTTTCTCGAATGTCCCCTGAGCCCTCTGCCCGCCCTCCCCTCCCCTCCCCTCTGGGCATGCTTTGCCATCTCTACCCCTGGACTCCTGCGGTCTCTCCAGATGGCTTGGCTGCTCCATTCCTACTCCCCTTTACCCATTTCTACATAATCGCAGGGTGGTCTTTTTTTGCTAATATGATCTTGTCATTTCCTAACATCCTCCAGTGCCCCTATGAAAGGTCTGTATTTATTTTTTAAGGGAACATTATTTGCTAATAAGGCAGACTCCTTCCAGCCCCTGTCCCCCACCAGCTTTTGCCCCCTCCCCACTCTTGGCCGAGCCCCATCACCCCATACCTCTGGGATCCTGAACACCATCCCCTGTCCCCTCCCTCTGGCTGACCCCTGAAATGCCATTTCCACCTAGGAGCATCCTCTGAACATACAAGCTGACTGTTCTTGCCAAGGCATTCCACTTCAAGTGGGGGTACTTTGTGGACAGTAGACCATGTCCTGCCTTAAGACAGATCTAAAAATGAGGTTCTAGCCAAGCAAAGCATTGGTGCACCCCACCCTGGTCTGCCCTATTGCCTGGTTGTGCATTCCGGGAGCAACTTGCACCTTTCTTGGAATCATCCTTGGATATGGTAATCACTCGCCTTAACTCTACTTACTTAACAGCTTTATAAGACTGTAAGTTCCAGGCAGGCAGAGACCCGGAGCATAGCCGGAGCAGGTGCGCAAAGCTCACCAGTGGGAGGGAGGAGAGAAGGAAGTGGCCTGTGTGCCCTTCTGCTTGGAACCAGGCCTCTACCCCCGCCCTCAGTCAGGACGCTCCTGGAGCTCAAGCCTGGTTCAATTCAATTCTGATGCTGGAGTTAAAGCTCTCCCAGATGGTCACAAACTCACTGAAAGGGGCTCCCTGCCTCATAGGACAGTTCATTTTATTTCCCACAGTTGTATGGGAAGGTTCTTCCTTGTCTGCTGGTCTTAAAACCAAGAGTTCGCAGTTCCCTCAATGTTCAACTGAGTATCAGTCTACAGAGTTTATGACACTGGTGGGATCGATGGTGTCGTTTCTTCCCACCAGCTTCTTTCATTTCTCCTCTCTCCTCCTCTACCTTTCTCTCCCACTGATGGTCTCCAGTCTCTGCGCAAAGTGTGAGGTCTTTGCAGGAGGTGTGTGCCTCCCAGGCAACCGGAAGGTGGCGCCCTAGGACTGCTTGAGAACTGGCCCGTTTTGTATGGCGTTTTCTCTGTTCAAGTTCAAAGTATAGGCAACTGTTTTCAAGTTCACAGTATAGGCAACTGTTAGCACAATTTCTCTCTGAAACAGAAAAGTCAGGTTTTGACTGGGGAAAAAAACTCAATAAGAACAAAAAAAAAGTAACAGTGGGAAAATCCTTTATTTCTCTCCCCTAGAGGAACAGAAACTTAGCCAGAAGGGATCTCTGAGGCCACCAGACCAGAGGATTCCAAACCTTAGCATTACCCAAGGGGCCTTGTGAAAATACAGGGTCCTGAGCCCCACCTAGACCATGAGGTTGGGACCTCTTGGGGTAAGGCCAGAAGTAGGGTTTTTATCAGCTTCCCAGGAGATTCTGAGGGTTGGGGCCCATCTTGGTTATACTGTGGCACCACCTGTCTGGGTTAGTGTTTCTCGAATTCAGAGCTCTTACATTTCTCTCTGAAATGTAAAGCCCAGGTCGGTGGGTCTGAGGTAGACCCGCAACAGAGACCATTCAGCTCCCAAAGCCTATGACGTTTTTTCTCTGGCTCATGTTTGCCAATCCCTGATCTACAGTCCTGAAGTTTCCCAGGTGGTCACAGACTCACTGAACAGACGCTCCCTGCCTCATGGGACAGTTCGTTTTATTTCCTACAGTTGTATGGGAGGGCTCTTTCTTGCCAGCTGGTGCTCGTTCTCTTGGCAGGGGCATCTTTCCCTCCTGTGCACGGGTGCTATGTTCACCGTCTTCTCTTCTCCTGGTCTCGCCCCTATTGGGTCCCCTCCCTCAGCAGTGTTACCCAGTGTGAAGCACAGTGCCTTGGGTGTATTCCCTTGGGGCAGAGTAGAACCCATACCGCCTTCGTGTCCTGCCCTCTGTACACTCAGCGAGGGTATTAGCTTTTGTGGGTAGGAGCCCTTCACTATCCTGAGTGCCCCTGTCTAGGATTGACCGTAAGTGGCTTATTATCTGGACAACATATAGCAGAACCGACATCCTTCATGCTTCCTTTTAGTCCATTTCCCCAGCACAGTAAGTTCTTGGTTTACCGACTTCCTATTTCTAGCCATTTCTTCCCATCTCTTCTAAGATTCTCTTTTTGCCCAATTCTTAAATGTTAAAGGGCTGCAGGCCCATCCATGGTTCTGTCCTGTCTTCTACCCATTCTTACTGGATGATCTCAACTGTGTCCTTGGTTTCAACCACATCCTGAATCCCAAGACTAGCAGGAGTCTCTTCTCTTATTTTCAGTGGTCTCTGCTACATGCCAGGATGTCTCTGACTACAGGTGTCCTGTGTTCAGAAGGCTCTTCCTTGTCTGCTGGGATTCTGGCCGTCCTTGTCTACTTCAGGTGGTGGTACCACCCGTGGCCTCATGTAACTGGGAACCCAGCGTGATCGTTTCTTCCTTTTCAATCCCTCACTTCCAAGTGGGCACCGACTCGTGTGTCTCTCAGTTGCTCAGAGCCGCTTCCCTTCTCTCGCTGCCGCCGCCTCTGTTCAGGTTTACCACTTCCTCCTGTCTGCTGCGGTGACCTCCTGCCCTGCCCCCTTCCTGCCCAGTGTGTTTCCTTCTCTGCTGCTGTAGTGATTTTCTAAAATAAGTTTGATCACGCCTTTCACCAGTGCTTTCCCACTGCGTAAAGTGTAGGGGCGTGGGGCCTTCGTCATAAGGTCCCTACCCGGGCATGAGTTTCCTAGAGCTGCCATAACAAATTATTGTAACAGAGATTGATTCTCTCATAGTTCTGGAGGTGGGTTGGTTCCTTGGGGGATGCTCCAAGGGAGAATCTGTTACAAGCACATCTCCTAGTTCCTGGCGCTTGCTGGCAATCTGTGATGCTCCTTGGTAGAGGCGTCCCTGTGGTTTCTGCCTCTGCTATCACACGGCTTCTCCCCCGTGTCTCCACCTGGCCGTCGTTGGATTCCTGCCCACTCTAATTTAGTATGACCTCATCTTAACTAATAGCATCTGCTGCAAAGACCTTACCTCCAAACAGTTCTAGGTAGACGCAAATGTTGGATACGACTCAACCCACACACGCTTCCAACCTCAGCTCTTTTCCTTTTTTTTTTTATTAAATCATAGTTGTGTACATTAATGCATTTATGGGGTACTCTGTGCTGATTTTATATACAATTTGAAATACTTACGACAACCTGATTAACATAGCCTTCACCGCACTTTCTTAATTATTGTGTTGAGATGTTTATACTTGACACTTAGTAGGTTTGACATGTACCCTTGTAAATTGCACCATTGGTCAGCTCTTTCTATTTCCTCACTGGCCAACTTGCTCATTCACTTTGGTGCTCTGGAGGGGTGAGAATTTGCTAGATGGACAAGAAGAAAAGGATTCCAGGCAGAGGAAAGAGCATGCCTGAAAGGCCATGAAGGACATAAGCTGCGTTTTAATGTAAGACTTTGTTTTGATGGCTTCACTTCTATCAAATAGATCAGTTGTTGTTTCTTGTATGAGGTTTCTACAACTCTCCCAGAGACTTTTCTGTTTCCTGAAACTTAGTACTGACCTAGGGTGGCCGTAAAGTTTGTGTGCAATTTTAAATTGCACACTATTTTATTTTATTTTATTATTATTATTTTTTTTTTTTGAGACAGAGCCTCAAGCTGTCACCCTGGGTAGAGTGCCATGGTATCACAGCTCACAGCAACCTCCAGTTCCTGGGCTAAAGCGAGTCTCTTGCCTCTGCCTCCCAAGTAGCTGGGACTACAGGCGCCCACCACAACGCCCGGCCATTTTTTGGTTGCAGCTGTCATTGTTGTTTGGCGGGCCCGGGCTGGATTCGAACCCGCCAGCTCAGGTGTACGTGGCTGGCGCCTTAGCCCGTTGGGCCACAGGCGCCGAGCCTCGCACACTATTTTAAATTGCACTTGAACTTGTGGTCACCCTGTATATTTTGTGGCCATCACTTTTCTGTTTGATTGTTTAATTATTGGCTTGTTCTCTTCTGGTGTCGTGACCCCTATGGCACTGGTTTCGATTGCCACAAGAAGGAACCAGGCGTGACACGGATTAGAGGTACAAGCTTGTGGGAGGCAGGCTAACCTTACTTGCAGGGTAGCCCTGAGCCCTCTCCCCAATAACTATTTATTAAGGTTATACACAGCAGGTGTGGAGAGTTCAGTTAATTACCTATGAGGGCTGCCTGTGTAAGGATTGCCACGTGCTCTTTCCCCACATGTTCTTTCCCCACAACCCTCATGAAGAACTACTAAGCATCAATGTTTAACACATGCTTACTAGTGAGTGCCCGACCTTAACTCATTCCGGAACACTGAGTTACTTGGGGGACTGCCCCCAAGTCACAAAACGTCTCTAGGCTTGCCAGGAGACTGTCCTGTTCTCAGCGTTTCCTTTTAATGTGGTAAGAAGCAGTAAGTGTCCTTTGCAAGCATGGCATCCATTCCTCTACATGCTGGCCTCTGTGATCTGGGGGCAGATTCTGCACCTAGTCTGTGGGGGCCCCTGTGTCTAGTCCACTCTCTGCCTGACACGCAGCAGGTGCCTGGAGAGATTTTCCGATCTGTACTGAATCTCACAGGATGAGGTCACGTGCATTTCAGCAGAGGAGTTGTTCCATCCTAACTAGATTGTTCTTGGCTTAGATGAGGTGGAAGGGGTTTGACGTGCAGGGAAGTTGTAGGAGGTCACAGCTTCCAGGTTCCTTCCTTCTGGAGATCCTGTTGTCCTAACGACAGCCTTTTCCAGAAACAGCACACTTTTTTTTTTTTAATAATTTTATTGAATCATAATTGTGTACATTGGTGCAATCATAGGGCAGAATGTGCTTCATATACAATCAGAAACATTTTGATCGTACTGTGAGAGATAGCCTTCATGGCATTTTCTTAATCACTATATAAAGACATTGATACTCTACATTTAATCAGTTTCACCAGTACCCTACTAAGATGCACCGTAGGTGTGATCCCACTAATTTCCCTCCCTCCACCCATCCTCCCCACTCCCCTCTTTTCTGTTCTCTTCAGTGCTTCTTTCCCTGATATAATGTTAAAACCAGATACCATGATCACTCATCTGATTTTTGGTTCTTCTGAAGGTGCTTCCTAGGGGGTAGAGTTGTTGAATTAAGTGTTTGTGGTGAGCGATGATCACTGGAAGTTTCTATTCAGCCATCTTGCTGTGCCCCCTCCCTAAAATATTTTAAATTATGAAACTTCAAACACACTGAAAAGTTCAAAAAATAATATAGCAGACATATATGTATGTACCAATATTTGCACATATTAGCATTTTGCCATATTTGCTTCAGCTCATTTTTCTTCTTTTAAAGAAATACAGTAAAATCCTCCATTTTTCTCCTTTTCCTTATCTTTTTTCCTGCCGAACTAACATCTCTTCTGAAACTGGCATGTTCATTACTGTGAACGTTTTAATCCTTATAGATGATTTATTTGTTTATTTTGAGACAAAGTCTCACTCTATTGCCCAGACTAGAGTGCCATGGCATCGCAACGGAGTTCATAGCAACCTCAAACTCTTGGGCTTGAGCAATCCTCTTGACTTTGCCTCCCCAGCAGCTGGGACTATAGGTGCCCATCACAACTGCCCTGCTAGTTTTTCGATTTTTAGTAGAGATGGGGTCTTGCTCTTGCTCAGGCTGGTCTCAAACTCCTGAGCTCAAGCAATCCACCTGCCTTGGCCTCCCAGAGTGCTAGGATTACAGGCATGACCCACTGCACCCAGCCATTGACTTTATTTTGTGTTTTAAAAAGTATTTTTATAAACAATATCATGCCAATCATATCATTTTGAAACTCAGATTCATTTCTACTGTAGATTGTGTTTTTTATTTGCCATGATTTTAGTTTGCGTTTTTTTCTTTTATTACAGTCTATGAATTGATCAACTTTGTTTCATTTCCTTTTATTTCCTCTGGCTCATTTTTTTTTTTTTTTTTTTTTTTTTGGTTTGGAGACAGGGTTTTGCTCTGTTGCCTTGACTGGAGGGCAGTGGTATCATCATAGCTCACTATAACCTCAAACTCCTTGGCTCAAGCAATCCTCCTATCTTGGCCTCCCAAGTAGCTAGGACTACAGGTGGCAGCCACCATTTATGGCTAATTCTCTTCCTCCTCCTTTTTATTTTCTCCTTCTCCTCTTCCTCCTTCTTATTCTTCTTTTGTAGAGGGCCTCACTATGCATCTCATGTTGGTCTCAAACTCTTGGTCACAGGTGATCCTCCTACTTCAGCTTCACAAAGTGCTATGATTACAAGTGTGAGCCACTGTGCCTGGCCTCCTCTGTTCCCTTTAAAGTTATGCATTCTATTTCTATTTATCAATCCTCCTGCTGAAAAAGCTAGAAAGGTGAGGGGAAATTATTATTTTTTAAAAGAGCATTGTAGAGCTTTGAAAGTAGCAAGGATTTATGGTCTAAAATCTAAGGAAGCACTGGTAATCAAGCACTAACTAATCAAACTAGATCAACTGAGTCCCAGGAATCAGGACCCCCGACCCTCAACATCTATTCTGGTGCCACCTAACTCAGAAGAAAAACCCTCAACATTTTTCCTGGTATAGAAGCCCCAGGAAAAAAGCTCCCAGAGGACCTCTGCATTCCCCATATTCCACATTGGATCCCAGGTAAGATGACAGAGTGTCTGTGTCTGCTGAGTAGAGCCCTGGATACTGGCATTTTGTTAATCCCCTTCCTAGGGTGTGGTCACAAAAGTGTTAGGGTGAAAAGGTCAGTATGTGGTCCCAGGAGGAGAAAGGAATTTCTTTAGACCAAGTTTGGAATATGAAAGCATGGTGTTTCTTTTAGTTTCCAGAAGGGGAGCAGGAAGGCCACAAGGCATCCCAGAAAGGGAATGTGGAGGATCCAACATGGCATCCTGGAGAGAGAAGAGAAAGGTGCTAGCATGGAAGATCCAACATGGAAAATCCCACATGTCTTTCCAGAGAGAAAGGGGAAGGTGCTAGCATGAAGGATTCTCTTGGAGTTCACAGAATGCTGCAAAAATGGTCTATCCATTTTTCCTCTGGTAATTAATTTATTTTAGAGTCCTTATTGAAAATTGTAGGGTTGGCTCAGCACCTGTGGCTCAAGGGGCTAAGGTGCCAGCCACAAACACCTGAGCTGGAGGTTTGAATCCAGCCTGGGCCCGCCAAACAACAATGACGGCTGCAACCAAAAATATAGCCAGGCGTTGTGACAGGCACCTGTAGTCCCAGCTACTTTGAAGGCGGAGGCAGGAGAATCGCTTGAGCCCAGGAGTTTCTGTTGCTGTGAGCTGTGATAACAACAGCACTCTACCCAGGTCAACAGCTTGAGGCTCTGTCTCAAAAAAAAAAAGAAAATTGTAGGGTATTAATTCTCTGCTATTTTATTGTTTGTTTTAATTTCAGGCTATTGTGAGGGTACAAATAACCAGGATACAATTTTTGAATTTTTTAGGTAGAGTCTCTGTTGTAGTTGTGTATTGCACCCAAAAGGTGTGCCATACACCCCTACCTTGTGACCTTTAAGTGAGAGCACATTAAACTCCCCCTTCTCTCTCATGCCCCCTCCCCTCAACTTGAATACAATTAAGTTTTTCTCCTACATGGGCATGTGTTAGATCATCTACTGGCTTCATATAAAATTGAGTACATTGGATACTTGTTTTTCCATTTTTGTGATTCTTTACTAAGAAGAATGTATTTCATCTCCATCCAGGTAAACACAAAAGATGTAAAGTCACCATCTTTTCTTATGGCTGAATAGTACTCCATGGTATATATATAGCACATCTTGTTAATCCATTTTTGAGTCAGTGGGCATTTAGGTTATTTCCACATCTTGGTGATTGTAAATTAAGCTGTGATAAACATTCTAGTGTAGATGAAATGTCTTTATGATAAAAAGATTTTTTTTTCTTCTGGGTAGATGCCTAGTAGTAAGATTGTGGGATCAAATGGAAGGTCTAATTTGAGTTCTTTGAGGACCCTCCATACTTCTTTCTGGTCTCTCCACACCCAGGCTAGCATCTGCAGCTCTGGAACTTTGTGATGTGGGCTATTCTCACTGGGGTTAAGTGATATCTTAGGGCGGTTTTGATTTGCATTTCTCTGATGATTAGGGATGATGAGCATTTTGTCATATGTTTGTTAGCCATTTGTATGTCTTCCTCAGAGAAAGTTCTGCTCATGTCTCTTACCTAGTGATAGAGAGGATTATTTACTCTTTTTTTGCTGATTAATCTGAGCTCTCTATAGATCCTAGTTATCAAGCCTCTGTCAGATTCATAATATGCAAATATCTTTTCCCATTCGGAAGGTTGTCTATTTGCTTTAATTGTTGTGTCCTTAGCTGTGCAAAATCTTTTAGTTTAAGTAAGTCCCATTTGTTTATTTTTGTTGTTGTTGCAATTGCCACTGAAGTCTTCTTCATAAATTCTTTCCCCAAGCCTATATTATCAAGAATTTTTTTGTAAGAGGGACTTTACCTAACAAATGCAATCAGTGCAAAAAAAAAAAAGAATTTTTCCCACACTTTCTTCTAGGATTTTTATCATTTAATTTCTTAGACTTAAACCTTTTATCCACTTTAAATCAATTTTTGTAAGTAGTGAAAGGTGCAATTTCAGTCTTTTACATGTGGTTATCCAGTTCTCCTAGTACCATTTATTGAATAGGGATTCTTTTCCCCAGTATATGCTTCTGTTTTGTTTATCAAAGATCAAATGGCTATAAGAGACTGGTTTCATCTCTTGGTTTCCTATTCTGTTCTATATATCTATGTTTCTATTTTTGTACCAATACCATGCTGTTTTATCATTGTGGACTTGTAATATACCTAAAGTCTGGGGCAGCACCTGTGGCTCAGTGAGTAGGGCGCCAGACCCATATACTGAGAGTGGTGGGCTCAAACCCAGCCCAGCCAAACTGCAACAAGGAATATCCAGGTGTTGTGGTGGATACCTGTGGTCCCAGCTACTCGGGAGGTTGAGGCAAGAGGATCTCCTAAGCCCAGGAGCTGGAGGTTGCTGTGAGCTGTGATGCCACAGCACTCTACCAAGGGTGACAAAGTCAGACTCTGTCTCTAAATATATATATACATATATATAAAACCTAAAGTCTGATAGAGTGATGCCTCTCTAGAGTGTTGTTTTTATTGGTAAAAATTGCTTTGGCTATACAGTTTTTTTTTTTGTTCTGGTTCCATACAAAATGAAGAATTATTTTTTCCAGTTCATGAAAGTATATTGGTATTTTAAGAGGGAGTGCATTGAATCTATAGATTCCATTTAGTAATATAGACATTTTAACTATGTTGATTCTTCCCAGCTAAGAGCATGGTATGCTCTTCCATTTGTTAATATCTTCTGCTATTTCTTTTTTTAGGGTTTCACATTTCTCTTTGTAGAGGTCCTTCACCTCTTTTGTTAGGTACATTCCTAGATATTGCATTTTCATTGAAGCTACTGTGAAGGGAATTGTATCTTTGATTAGTTTCTGAACTTGGCTGTTATTGTAGACATTGATTTTATACCTTGAGACATTACTGTATTTGTTGATCACTTCTGGGAATCTTGTGGTCGAGTCTCTGGGGTTTTCTAAGCATAAAATCAGATCACTGGCAAAGAGTGAGCGTTTGTCCTTCCTTCTCTCCCCTCATTTGGATGCCCTTTATAGTTTTATCTTGCCTGATTGCATTAGCTAGAACTTTTAGCACTATGTTGAATAGAGTAGTGGTGATAGAGGATATCCTTGTCTAGTTCCAGTTCTAAGTGGAAAAGCTTTCAGCTTTACTACATTCAGTATGATATTAGCTGTGGGTTGTTGTAGATGGCTTCAATCATTTTAAGAAATGTGATACCTATACCTATATTCTTAAGTGTTCGTGTTAGAAAAGGATGCTGAATTTTATCAAATACTTTTTCTCCATATATGAAAAACATCATATGACCTTTCTTTTTGCTTCTATTGTATGGTGAATTATGTTTATGGACTTCTGTAAGTTAAACCAGCCTTGCATCACTGGGATGAAGCCTACTTGATTGTAATGTATAATTTTTTTAATATGTAGCTGTAATCTATTGACTAATATTTTACTGAGTATTTTTGCATCAATAGTCCTTAGTGAAATTAGTCTGTAGTCCTCCTTTTTAGTTGAGTTCTTTCCTGGTTTTGGTATCAGGGTGATGTTTGCTTCATAGAATGTGTTAGGGAAGTTCCTTTCTTCTCAATATTTTGGAATATGTTCTGCAGTGTAGGTACAAGTTCATCTTTGAAGGTTTGATAGAATTCTGGTGTTAAGCCCTCTGGTCAGGGTTTTTTGTGTTTGTTTGGTAGTTTTTTATTGTTTCTTCAATCTCAGTGTTTGATATTTATCTGTCCAAATGATATTTTCTTCCTGGTTAAGTTTAGGGAGGGGATATGATTTCAGGTATTGGTCCATTTCCTCCACATTGTCAAATTTCTGGGTGTAGAGTTTCTTGTAGTAGTTGAAGATAATCTCTTGTATCTCCATGGTATCTGTTGTTGTTTGTCCTTTTTCATTTCTGATTAATGTTGTTAGATATCTTACTTTGTATTTCTAGTTAATCTGGCCAAATATTTATCAATTTTATTTATCTTTTTTGAAGAACCAACATTTTGTTTCATTGATTTCCTGAATGATTCTTTTCTTATCAATTTCATTTCTTTCTTTTTTTTTTTTTTTATTAAATCACAGCTATGTACATTAATGCAATCATGGGGTACAATGTGCTGGTTTCATATGCAATCTGAAATAGTTTCAATTTCATTTATTTCTGATGAAATTCTGATTATTTCTTTTCCTCTGCTGGGTTTCAGATTGGATTGTACATCTTTTTCAATTTCCTTAAGATTATTCATTAGATTGTTGATGTGCTCTCTTTCTGCTTTTTAGATGTAGGCATCAAATGTGATAAATTTCCTTAGTAGGACTGCTTTTGCAGTATTACACGGGTTTTGGTAAGTTGTAGCTTCTTTGTTATTATGTTTGAGGAATTTAACAATTTCCTCTTTTATCTCTTCATTAACTCAGCTGTCATTCAGCATAAGGTAGTTTGATTTCCATGCCTTTGCATTGAGATAAAAAAATTTTTGTTGGACTTGAGTTCCACCTTTATTGCTTCGTGGTCTAAGAAGATACAGGTATAATTTCAATTCTTTTAATTTTGTTGAGGTTTGATTTGTGACCTAGGATATCACCTTAACTTTGGGATATTGTGTTCTGCATATCCCTCTGAAGGGAGTGTTTTGGAATCTTTAGTGATACTTGGGAAGTTTTCATTGATGAGAACCTCCAGTAGGGCTTCTATTCATTTGGAATCTTCTTATTCCCCTTTAAGAATACCTATAATTCATATGTTTAAATGCTTTGTGAAGTCCCATAATTCTCTGAGCAAATATTCTGCTTTCTCACTCTTCTTTTTTGCCTCTTTATCTACCTGGGTTAGCTCAAGACCTTTATCCTCTAGTTCTGCTATTCTTTCTTCTCCATGGTTTAATGTTATTGATACTTTCTACTGCTTCTTTAAGTTCCCTGACTGACTCCTTTATGTCTTTAAGCTCCATCATATCCTTTTTATATTCTTCATATCTTTCTTTCATTTTTCAGTTCTGTTTTTCCACTTTCTTATAAATTTCCTTTATTTTTTTTTTAACATATTTTAAATTCCCTTTCTGTCATTTCCATTAATTCCTTATATTTGGAATCCTATGCAATAGCTATCTCATGATCCCTCGGGGGGCTATTGCTCTATTCTGGTTTTTCATGGTGCCAGTATTTTTGTGTTGGTTCCTCCTCAAGTGTGTTTTCTTCTTCACGTCCTTACCCTACTTTTTCCTTCTTATTACCTCCTTTGCTTTAAATTAACTTGTCTCAGAGATTAGGTGTTGAAGTGGTCTTTTGGTATAAGACAAAATGCATGATAAGGATAAGGAGTGAGAAAGAAGAAAGAAAGGAAAAAGATAAAGAGGGGAAAAAAGAAAGGCAAGTGAAAGGAAAGAACTGAAGAAAAGGATAGAAAAATGACAGTAAGAGACAGTAAGAAAGAAAAAGAGGAACAGGAAAAATGGTTGTGTTTGGCAGGGTGCTTTAAACACACTTGTAGCTCTAGGACTTTGGAAAGCCAGACTGACTGGGTGGATCGCTCAAATTCAGGAGTTACTTATCAGCCTGGACAAAAGCAAAACCCTGCCCTCTGCCAAATATAGAAAGAAATCAGCAGTATGTCATAGTAGTGACCTACAATACCTTCTTTCTAAAGGCCAAAGCTAGAAGGACACCCAAGACCATGAGCTTGTGGCCTCTTTGAGCCAGATCAATGCTGTGACCCCACAGCCAGACTAATGCTGTGACCCACCAGCCCTCAGAGAAGAGGAAAAAAAAAAAGAAAAAAATTTTAAACATAATTGTATAAGATAAAGAATAGAAAGAAAAGGATATCTTAACTGTTGTATGAGAAATTTGGAAAGAAGAGAAAAGTAGAAAAATCTCTACCAAAAGAGAAAGAAAGGAGGAAAATATGAAAGAAATAAAGAATAAAAGGTGCTGAAAAACTATAACAAAAATGGAGGAGCCCCTGCTATTGAAAAAATAAAAATTAAAACATAAAGATACAACCAACCCCCTCCCCCCAAAAAAAAGAAAAAAAAGAAAAGAAACCATGAAAAAACATTTTGGAAAAAAGAAGCAAATAATGCAAAAAATATAATATATGTATATATATATACAAATATATATATATATATATATATATATATATATATATATACACACACATACACAAATATATATGTATTTGCTTGGACACCAGGTGGCACTGTGGTGTTGTTAGGAGATGGACAACACACACTGTATTTACTGTATATGAGGGAGGTCAGAAGCCACTCTTTAGTTGCAAAAGAGACCAAATTTTGTCTTCCTAACTTCTTTGCCTTCAGTGCAGACCTATTTGTATTGTCAGCATTCAGTCCCTGAAGAACTGGAGTCCCAAAACTCTTGCCAGACTTCCCAGGAGGCCCTTTAGATAGTGTCCTCTGAAAGCTGCTCTCCTGGAGGGTGTGAGGGCCTCTCAGATCACCCCAAGGATGTCTGGTCAAGATCAGCATGTATGCTAGAGCTGGCCATACATTAGTACCCCACAGACTGATCCTCCCACACAAGTGGTCTTCCCACAATGGCATTGCCCTTCCAGCAGCCAAGCCAATGAGAGAACCACCCTACCCAGTGTTCAACCCCAGGTACTGGACACTGTTTTAGTCTACTTGCCGCAGTGAGCAGCCCAGTCCAAAATCAAAATACTATAGGATAACCCTTTCCTGTTGACACACCAGCCTCTGTCCATACCAAGCACCTGCCTTTCACATCAGTTTTTCTCAGCTCCAGACCTCCTTTTGGCTCCTGAAGTCTCCTACTGTTCATTATACCCCCCTGGAGTGATGTTTCTTTGCAGGTTCCCCAGATAGAGGTGGCTGAAGACCACTTTCCCTTCTCTCACCATGAGTAGCCAGCAAGGAGATGTTTTCTTGTTCTGCCTCCCCTGTTGTTTTACTGTTAAGGCCAATCATCTCAATTATGGTTAATCAACCATAAAGTATGGTTAATAGTTCAGACATGGCATTATTTAGAAGGAGACAAGGGAAAAAGAAGTCAATTGAAATGTGTCTTACATTCACCATATTTTTATTTTATTTTGGGACTACAGGCACCCGCCACAACACCTGGCTATTTTTCTGTTTTTGCAGTTTGGCCGAGGCTGGGTTTGAACTCTCCACCTTCGGTATATGGGGTTGGCACCCTACTCACTGAGCCACAGGTGCCACCCCACATTCACCACATTAAGTTACTATCCTCTCCCTGTACTCTTTTCATGTGGATGGAACTCCAAAGCACAAGCCACTGTTTCCCTTAGATGTCAGCCCAGAAGGAGTGTCCTTTTTGTTTCTTTAACTTTTCACCACAAGCAATGTATTTTGTCTAGAGACCTCTCTAGACTTTGGGAATCTTTTTTCAACACCCCATTCTTTGTAACAACCCTACTGTTATGAGATGGCTTTATTCTCTCCAATATATTATAAGAGGCAAAAGAGCTGCATGAAAGTATTTTATTCATATCCTCAGGGAACAAGCTTTGTTTCTAGGCTAGCCCTATTTCTTTGCAAACAAGAGGCATCTAATACAGTTTGGCCTTAATATCAGATGAGGAAGTGTGATAGGTGAGACTTTGAATTATTACATCATTTAACAGCTAGACCTCTTTTGTAGAAATGAGAAGTGGTCAGAGGTATACTATGTACAAACTGTTATGTACTTAAGGGACAATCCTCAATATTGCCCTGTCTAAAAAAAGAGTCAATTGCAGAGGAAGGGACAGGAGAAACAGGATGGGAAAAACATCAAATTTTCCCCATTGGGTAGTTTGCTGGCACCACTTGTGTATACTCCAGAAGAGGAAAACCCCATTAGGTTTTCCTAAGAGAAAGAGGAACCAAAAATTATAGTTTAGAAGAAACCATAGGCTCATGCTCTGCTCCTCCTGAGACCCTGGTTTTAGGTCTCTACCCTACTCTTCTTCCTCTACGTGAAGTTTTCTTCTATAAGAGATAGCAGGTTATAAAGGTGCATGTTCCCTTTGGCATGGCAGACTTAAAAATCTGTAAAGAGAAAGTAGGGAATTTTTCAGTGGATCCTGGGAAGTTCATAGAAAAATTTCAGCATTTCACTAACATTTTTAATTTGACATGGAAGGATCTAATGATTTTACCATTGTCTTGTTGTACCATGGATGAAAAACAGTGTAAAAATAACAGCTAGATGACACAAGGCAGATAGACAACACACTCATAATCAGAATTTGGCTGGTGGGACAATGTTGTTCCTACCCAAGACTCAAAGTGGAACTGTCCACCTGAAGAGGCTGACAGATCAGCCAGTGATTACATGTGGACCTGCCTTATAGAAGGCCTGCAAGAAATACAAATAAAGCCAATAAGCCAATACTAACTTAGACCCTGAATCAGCAAAAGGGAGAATAATGCATAATACTCATTTTATTAACCAGTCAGCTCCTGATATCCACAGGAAACTCCAATGTAAGGCTCTCAGACCTCAGACCTCAAAGCGACTCAAAGGAGCTATTGAACTTGGCCAGGTTGGTTTTCAACAGCCATAACCTAGAGGAGGCAAGTAAAGAATGCCAAAAGGTTAAATTGTTAGGAGCTGATATTGCAGCCAATCCCTGTGTTCCAGCATGAGGCAAGCAAGGGAGATGACCGTCTTCTGATAGCATTGTGAAGTCTAACCAGACATGGGATATATGAGGAGAGAATGCCGTCAGAAGGGGCCTAACATGAATGACAGAGAAGGTAGGGTATTACCCTGCCCCACCTACTTCCACTGTGGTACAGGGGACATCACATCCATGACTCTCCCCAGAAAGCAGCCATGAAAATGACAGTGAACCAATCATCTTCAGATTGATGGGGCCCAGGCTCTTCAAACAAGAGGGCTGTGGGTCACAGTAAATGTCTCCAATAAGCTTGTCACATTATTAGACATGGGAATAGTATTTTTTGATTTTGAAAGTCTTTGGGGGTTACTTGTCCTCCTCCTCTCACTTAGTCGTTGGCGTCAATGGGCAACATATTCACAGGTATTTAAGTTTTCCTTTGCTTTGTAGTTAGAACACTGGGCATTTCACCCATTTGATTTGTACAAAACTCCCCCAGGGGTTTCAAGACAGTTCTGGAATTTGGGGGGTATGTTGTGAGGAAACTTCTCAGAGAGCTGAACTTGGCTCCTTCACTGCCCTTATTCAATACTTAGATGACACACTAACATATAGACCTTCATATAAATCTTCTGTTGAGGACACTAGACAGGTGTTATGTTTCCTTAAGAAGGAAGGATTTAAGATGTCAAAGGAAAAGGCTCAATTGTGCAAACTGAAGTTACTTACTTGGGCTTTGTTCTTTCCCTTGGTGAGAAGACATTCTCAAATAAGAGAGTCAAGAAATTTGTTCCCTCCCTATCTCCTCTACAAAAAGAACTCAGCGAGGTCCTGGGAATGACAGGGTACTGTCAGAGAAGGATTCCTCAATATGGAGAGCTGGCTAAGCCTCTGAGGTTTTAAAAGGATCATGGAATAGAGAATAAGAAAAAGCCTTCCAAACCTTAAAACAGGTTCTTTTAAAGAAATATACTTGCACTTGCCTTAAGAAATCCTCATTTAAGAACCTTTCTTTCTATATCCTTTCATTGGGCCAACAATTATGATCATCCTTTTCTTAACGTTTGGACTCTGCCTTTTCAACCTCATTATTAACTTTGTGTCTTCCAGACTCCAACAGTTCCACGTTAAAATGATACAGAGAGTGATGCACAGAGTCCAGCAAATACTGATGAAACGTTTTGACCAAGTGGCCAGACACTACCGACCCCTGAAACCTCTTTAGAGTAGGGAACCTGAGGAGAGTCCCTGATAGGTAGGCCAGGCCCCCTTTTTACAGGAGGAAGTAGTTAAGGGCAATTGTTGTCCATTTTCTCTTCAAGATTTCAGGATCATATTTCCTCAGGGAAGAATGTGAAGGGTCACTAAGAAAGGGGATTCAAGGGAGGGTGAAAGGAAAACCTGGCCTGCTGAGCAGGAAGTCTGGAGGGCCTTCATATCCACAAGAATGTGAATATGAAGTAACCAAGGTAACCAATGACAAATAGAAAGAAATAATCAATGACCAATAGGAAAGGACGGTGCTGCTTCAGAGGTGCAGAGAGGCCAATGAAAGAATTGCAGACAATTTCAAATGGAGTATTTAATACTCCTGCAAGCCTTTGCATCTTGTCCCTCTCACCTCTGCTCCTTCATGAGAGGGACCCACTTCCACCTTTCTTTGGAAGTACTCTAAGCTTTCTCTTTGTTCTTCCTAAATAAAATCTCTCTTTTTTACCCTGAAAAAAAAAAAAGTAGATAAACGTAACAGCAAATTAGAAGATAAATATATATATATATATACACACACACACACACACACTCACACACACATATATTCGTGAGAAAACTAATGCAGAATGCCACATAGATAGATAAAAATGATAGTAAATGTAGGAGAAAAGTTCAGATTCATTCAGGAGACCAGGGGATCTAGTATTTGTTTAATCAGAGTTATAAAAGGAGAGAAAGGAGAGGCAATATTTTAAGAAATAATGACTAAGGATATCTCAGAACTGATGAAGAGACTGGCTTCAGGCTGGGTGCAGTGGCTCACTCCTGTTATCCTAGCACTTTGGTCAGCCAAGGCAGGTGGATTGCTTGAGTTCAGGAGGTTAAGACCAGCCTGAGCAAGAGTGAGACCTTGTCTCTACTAAACATAGGAAAACTAGCCAGGCATTGTGGTGGGTTCTTGTAGTCCCAGCTACTTGGAGGCTGAGGCAAGAGGATCTCTTAAGACCAAAAGTTTGAGGTTTCTGTGAGATATGATCCCATGGCACTCTACCCAGGCCAACAGAGTATAACTCTGTCTTTAAAAAAAGAAAGAAAGAAAAAAACTGGCTTCACATGCCATGCCCATTTCATAATAGCTCTCAAATGCTTGCAAAATTAGCTATTCCATTTTAAAGACACTGTTCCCCTCATGCTCTGAAAATTAGAAGCTTCACTCATGTGTTGCTTATTTGATATGTCATTTAAAATGCCACTTTCATAGTTGATAAATGGAAAATCTAGCCGTCTTGGGCCCATATTATATTCAAAAAGCAGGCAAATTTCAAGCAGGCCACTTTATAATAAGAAATTCATATCTTGATGCTCTATAGATATTTTAGTCTACAACTTTAACATAAAGGGTTGGTGTTTAACATTTTAACATATTCTATCTAAAATTATTGCTGCCATGTTTTATGGTGCGGAACTCTAGAACATCAATTACCCATTTGTCTATAGTTAGAGGGTACACAAATTACTTTCTGAGGACAATCTCATGCTTATTCCTAGTATTTTATTTCTTTGGCACAACTCCAAGTACCAGGTGGAGTGGCTTTTTATCCCTATAGTTTTTGGCATGTTTTAATATTCACCAGAAAATGTCAATGCTACCCCCCCCAGCTCTGCTGATTATTAAAACACAAGACTCTGTACTTAATTAGAGACAATGAATAGCTGTATTCTGGGTATTTCTCAGGAGGGTTAATCTCAAATTCAGAGCTGTTCACTTTATTTTAAAAGCTCAGTTGAACGAAACACTAAGGATGACTGTCTAAAAAAATTGCAATTTATCCATTTCTCTAGATACAATCTACCCCTGGATTAAGACATACTATACATAAAGTCTTGTCTATGATGATTCATTGAAGAAATGTTTCCTAGTTTTGATTCAAGTATGTTTTTCTTTTAATTTATCAATTGATTTGCATTATAGAAAATATATCTGTTTACTTATGTTCCAGTACTCTACTACTGCTTAACAAGTTAAACTTAGGGAAACAGGACATATGTATAGCTTTAAATTCTGTTTTTTTTTTTGACATGGTTTCTTTGGTACAGTTGTTACAGATTCATCAAAATGGCCATGGTCATGACAAAATATAAATTCACTTCTGTTGTTTACACATAATCTTTTATACTCATTTCTTCTCTGAGCCTCATCAAATTCTTGATCTTCACTCTAAATGAGGATGTCAGTACTTGCATGAGGCTCAAGAATGGGTTGAGAACAATCGTTTTGTACATTTTGTCAAAATAAGAAAAAGTATATAAGAGTCTCTGTCCTAGTCTATACTACAATGTTCCCTCGCCAAAATTAATGCCTCAAAATTTTACATACTCATCATGGCAAAATGAGGACTGTCTGTAGATAGGAACAACACCTACTTTAGAGAAAACTGATTTTAATATACAACTAACTAGTTAAGTTAAACTATTTTGGAAATTATATATCCAAATGCTAAAATAGATTCCTCTTCTCCCCACTTATTCTTCAAATGAAAAAAAGTTTTAATACTGTAAAACATTTTACATATTCAAGACACTACTGATAAGATAAATCCCAAATTCATTTAACAGACTTTTATTATAACCTGGCTATTGTTTAGGTATTTGATCTATGGGAGTGACAGAGAGATTCTACCAGGTAAGCCCACATTTGAAAGCAAAGAAATTAATATCTGAGAGTGAAAGTAGAATCCATACATAATGTAAAGAACCACCTACCTATAAAGGTGGTGTGTAAAAAAGGTCTGTCTGTAATCAGTAACTAAGGATTTTTGGAAAGAAATTTGAAAAGAAATTCATTAAGCTGGTCCTGTTTATTTACCTCCTAGGGGAAGAAGAGCACCCAACATTTTAAACAACATAAAACAGAGTAGTGTTGGACTGGAGCCAGCTTTCCACAGAGGCTCCCGTCCAGAAGGAGAGTTAAAGGACAGAAGTTTAGCAAAAAAGCCGATGGTTTGAACCTGGGCCAAGAGAGAAGGTTGAAGAATGCACATCAACTCTGCTGAGGAGAGCTGTGACCCCAAGGATACAAACAAAAGGTACAAAATCCATCACCAAGTGGATGGGAGTCCCCTCCCCCACGAGAATGGCTCGCAGTATACTCCATGCAAACAAACAAGCAGAGTTCAAATATACTCCAATTTTATCCCACAAGAGAGACCCTCTAAAAACCGAACCTCCTTCCCCTACTAGGGTGCCATGGTACTCTCCTGCCAGGCATAAAACTGTATAAAAATGTATATATTCTCTATCTGCAATTTTGAACTCCCAGCACTTGCCTCCACTCTTGCCCCAAGATCTGGAAGCCTGTCCCCCATGGAGTCCAGATTCCTGGGCATTTTCTCGAGGGGTGTGGATGGGGCATTGGCTGTTGCTGATCTGTGCTGATTTTCCAGCATGGGAGAAAGGAAAGGACTGTCAACTGAGAGGAAACCATACTGGAGAGGTAGTGCCCCGAGGCACAGAGCAGCAGCCGTAGCTGTGGGAACAATAGGGCTCACACCCCTGGGGATATTTTGAAGGGACACTTCCAGTCTCTCTAGGCAACCAGAGGAAGCCGGGCATCTTCTTTGGTGGCAGCCACTGGCAGAACAGATCTGGGATGGAAACACAGGGCCCGGGAGTAAAGGGTATGCCTGAGGCAGTAGCGGCCTGGGTGGAGTGTGGGAAATAGAATACTCCTGTACAGAGAGGGCAGACTCCAGGGCGGGGCTGACCCAGATGACTGCTTAACTGAGCCTCAGATGCACACGGCCCTCAGAGGATTATACCTGAGACAAAGGTGGGCAGGAACTGACAGCTAAATGAGCATTCTGACCTCGTTGCCCTAACACAAACTGCGGCTGAGACTGGGCAGCAGCACAGACAGGGCTGAGTTGCTCAAATAGTGCCTGATCCATAGGGGAATATAGCCGGACAGAAACAAATTCTGTGAAGCTGTTCTGTCAACAACATCAATCAGGGGCAGGGCTGGAACTGAGTGAACCACCCGTGCCCCCATTAAGCACCCAAGGTTGTCAGGCCTCACCTCCCCCTGTCAGATAGTGGCAGAGAGTGGTGGCCTGGCTGAAGAGACATAGATCTCCCTGTGACTCAGGCAGGGTACAATCCCCTGGACCATCTGCTTATTGGAGGGAACTGGATCACAGCCCTGCATGGTTAACAGTGACTGGGTGTGACAGAGGTGCAAGGTAGGGGAGGAGACATCCACCTTCCAAGACTAATTTATTTGCTGGGTGGGGCCTTCTGACCTCATGGAGCACTGGAGTGAGTCATACTTGAACTGCCAGCAGACCCCTGCTATCTAGTTGCTGGAGACCTTTTGGACTCTCCCATCTGAGACCAGTGCTAACTGGGACAATTGATTTGGACCTCTTGAACTGGGCCAATCACCCAAGGACTATCCAAAGTGGAACCCTGGGTGTGTGGTTGTGGGAAGGTTTGATTTTCCTTTTCAAATTGTGGCCTGTGGAAGGGAGGGTGACTCAATTGCTGGTATTTCTCCACAGCTGAGACTTCAACCCAGAGTAACTATTCAGTAGGGTAAGACAGAGACCAGCTGAAAATAAGACAGAGTCACTTAACCCCACCACACCAAGAAGAACCCCAGTTTTTCAGGTCATAGCACTGTACAGTTCCTTGGCAAAGCTCTAGGGGAAAAGGTACAGACACCAGTCCTAGCTTTTGGACAAAGGACTGGCCAATCACTACTCCTGGAGCCTCCAATCCATCTTCTACTTATCTGCTTATCTAGCCAAATGGTGTAAAATAATCATGGGGCAGAATCAGTGGAAAACTCCGGTAACATGAATAACCAGAGTAGATCAACCTCCCCAAAGAACAATTTGGTGGACACAACTGAAGATCCCATTCATAAACAGATGTCTGATGTCAGAAACCAAATTCAGAATTTGGATTGCAAATAAGATCAATAGAATAGAGGTAAAGTTGGAATTAGAAATTCAAGGAGCATTTCAAAAGTTGTCTCAAGAATTCAATGAATTGAAAGACAAAACAACCAAAGATTTTTGACACATTGAGACAAGAATTTGCAGCCCTCAAAGATCTGAGAAATACAGTAGAATCTCTCAGTAATAGAATGGAGCAAGCAGAAGAAAGGATTTCTGACACTGAAGACAAAGCTTTTGAATGCTCCCAAACTCTCAAAGAGGGAGAGAATTAGAGAGCAAAAACAAATGTCTCTCAGAGAGCTCTGGGATAATTCAAAGAAAACCAATATTTGCCTTATAGGGATCCCTGAAGGTGATGAAGTGGTTTTGCAAGGCACAGAGGCTCTTCTTCATGAGATTATGAAAGAGAACTTTGCAGACATGCCAAGAGATTCTGAAATTCAGATAGCAGACAGTTTCAGAACTCTAGCACAACTCAACCCAAATAAGACATCCCCCAGGCACATCATAATTAACTTCAATAAAGTTAATATGAAGGAGAAAATTCTGAAAGCAGCCTGATGTAAGAAAAGCATAACCTGCAAGGGGAAGAATATTAGAATAACTGCAGATCTCTCTGCTGAAAACTTTCAAGCTAGAAGAGGGTGGTCACTGACTTTTAATCTCCTAAAACAAAATAACTTTCAACCCAGGATCCTCTATCCAGCTAAACTGAGTTTCATTTATGATGGAGAAATTCAATACTTTAATGACATTCACATGTTGAAGAAATTTGCCATAACTAAACCAGCTCTCCAGGATATTCTCAGACCTATCCTTCATAATGACCAGCACAATCCTCCACCACAAAAGTAAACTCACTCAGAAACTTGATCAAATTCCAACTTCCACAGTGGTGAAAGGATTAAAAATGTCCACTGGACTTTTGAAAAACTCGATACCCAAAATACCACCAGGCTTATCATTATTCTCAACTAATGTGAATGGCTTAAATTTTCCTCTGAAGAGGCACAGGTTTGCTGACTGGATATAAAAACTCAGGTCAGATATCTACCGCATACAAGAATCTCATCTTACCTTAAAAGATAAATATAGACTCAGGGTGAAGAGATGGTCATCTATATTCCAGGCAAATGGAAAGCAGAAAAAAGCAGGTGTTGCAATTTTATTCACAGATGCAATAGGTTTTAAACCAACAATAGTAAGGAAGGATAAGGATGGACACTTCATATTTGTTAAGGGTAATACTCCATATGATGAGATTTCAATTATTAATATTTATGCACCCAACCAAAATGTGCCTCAATGTATAAGAGAAACTCTAACAGACATGAGCAACTTGATTTCCTCCAGCTCCATAGTAGATGGAGATTTTAACACTCCTTTAGCAGTGTTGAATAGATCCTCCAATAAGAAGCTAAGCAAAGAAATTTTAGATTTATACTTAACCATTCAACATTT